>JAAGWO010000055.1:0-21659 GCA_013266205.1 Fusarium decemcellulare
TAAATAGCGAAGCAATCCTTGGCCAGATGCCAAAGGGTTGGCGACTGCGGTACGTTGGAGAACTCGATCATGGTGTGGATGTTGACCTTGTCGGCCACTGCCTCCCTCTTTGCCGCAATTATCTCGATTGCGCTCATGAAATGCACCCACGGCATGCTGTCGCCGCCGACGAGGATCATGGTGTTCTGGACTGCCAGCAGGATTTCCTGGCGAACCCATAGTCGACGGAACCAGGTCCGTGATATCAAGCACGTCAAGGCCAGCCACTGCTGCTCCGAGAAGGGCAGCGGCTTGGACCAAGCGTGGAAATCATCTGTGTTCCGGTCCAGGATCATGTCATACTTGTCTTGCTTGAAGCGTATTCTGTTGTCCAATAAGTCCTGCTCCTCGTTGGCAAAATCGACGCAGTCGGCGAGCTCTCGGAGAATGCCCATGGCTACAGGGCTATACTCGTCTGCGGGGCCGAGCCAGGCGATGACGCGCTGGGAGTACTTGAATATATCGCGCATGCGCTGGACCTGGGCAGCTCGCTCATCGAGGTCCTGCTGGTTGATGCATATTGAATCGGCCCAGAAGATTCGGTTGTTGGTTTCGTNNTTGCAGGACAAGGAGATTCGGTTGTTGGTTTCGTGACGGACGTGTCGTAAAGCCGAGGCCAGATTGCGACCGATGGCGAGTGACCCAGACGACTTCTTCTCGCAGATGCATGACCTGTCGTGGCCAAGCGGTTTCGGGTGCCGCAGATGTATGTAATCTGGGTTGGACTGGTCGCCCCAGGTGTATGACATTGCCTCATATCGGGTAATATGCTCGCCAGGGACATGCTTGACAGGGACAAGGGCACCCGAGAGGGCATCTCCCTCATTGCCTGCATCAAGAACCAACACCCGAATCTCCTTGTCCTGCAAAGCTGTGTATTTGAAGTCAAAGTCGCTGGTGGCCATCTCGAACACGCGTGACCGCCTGAGACATGACGATTGCTAAAATGTAAGCCGAGTCCTAATGTGCCCCACAATAGGGACACAAGTGGGCGGTAACGTGACCATGCCAAATATGTCTCTGGTTTATTAGCCACCAATCGCTTGTGCTTTAGACCGATTCCTTCAACAGGGGAGGATTCGATGCAAGCCACCTTTACAATCTTCTTCGCGAGAGCTTCACAGCCTCCGACGAAACACCAATTGAATCACCGCTCTAGATTCTAAAAGGTACCTAAGAAACCCAATATAGCGGTTCATTCCTCGTCAGATCGTCATCGTTGACCAATTTTGCATCCCTCGGTTCTCCCGTCGCATCTTGACCTACATTTTCTTCCTCGGCCGTCATTCAATGACCTGTTCCAGCTGTTTCCTTCGATATCCCAATAACAAACACGTAATTACGGCTCGGCATTCCAAACTCTATGGACTGTCATTTCTCTTCTTTGATAGGCTCCCATTCAGGCAAGTAGCAAGGGACCTGACGATCGCGATCGCATGCAAAGAGGTGATCTTGTTGGAGATACCGACGCGCAGCCGCAAATGTCGCGCTACTCCTTTCAAATCCCATTCAACCGATCTAGCGCGGCTAATGCAGATCTTTTGCTACACGGTGGCTTAGCCGCAGGACACGGCGGGAACGGCTGAGACGTAGAAGGCAACCAAGTGACATCTAGGCCAGTATTAGTGGGCGCGGACAGCAGTAGTGCAAAGGCACTTGCGACGACGTCGGTGTCTCGTAGAATTGAGCCCCCGTAGCATAGGGGTTAACAATTAACTAGCTCAGAAGACCAAAATACGCGCCAGCCGGAATACAATTGGCTCGCAAGATGCCACCAGGTGGGCGTCCGAATACGAGCAAGCCGAAACGGCGTTGGCCTTGTTTCAGTTTAGAGTTGTTTCATGTCTGGGGGAAGACTACGCCCTGCGGAGCCGGATCATTCGGTCGACTGGGTTGTCGCCCTCCTTCACCAAATTCCTCACGCCCGGCTATGCTGCTCGCTGTCACATCATGAGATTATAGTCTCAGAGGCAAAAGGACAGCATGGCAAACCTATAACTCGTATCCATTAGGCCAGTAAGCTTTGATTTCGCGTCGGGAAAGGTGGGTTGGATTAAGCTTAGGCTGTCATTGCGGATTAATACTACAGCCGCTGTCCATGTCGATACGTTCTTGTGGTTCTACTATGGTATTATGTGGATGCTGGTTGATGAAGTGACTGGGCGGCCTTAACTACAGCGCTAAGACGTCTGTCAGACAATTGGCTCCACAGGGAACATTGTTGGCATCAGTCAATTAATGAGAATTATCTAAAGAATAAAAGAAATCGAACAGCCACGTGTTCAGGCACAGCTATTTAAGCTCACGTCGTGGGGCGAATGCGACGGGCCAGATATGATATCAGACAAGTACGTTGTCGTTATGGGTTTCGCTTCTTATGGCCATTGCTCGCTCAAATCTAGCAAGGATTTACATACTTTGTATCCCAGCTAATCTTTTATGCTTAATTGTCAATCATAGAACAACCTAATACTATTATCACCTCCGCCGGGCGTAGCTGCGTGGGTATCCTGCCACAGTTCCGAGTCAATTTTATGGGGCCCCTGTTTTGAGTTTGGCCATTGGTGCTAGATCATTAGTACCCGTTGGATCGCCTGTGACCTTAGTCACACATGATCCAACGGGTAACACGATCTCATTGAACCTCGACATCTTGGCAAGGTTACTACGCAGCTGGATTCCCGTGAGGGAATATCTTGCCAATTCCTTGAAAGAAAATTCGCGGCACCCGACTGTCAGCACACCGCTCCTTACATTACAGACAGGCATTGGTCACACCTGACGCCTACTCTGTTTTGTTACGGGAGTTTGTCTAGCAGGCAGTATACAAAGCAAACGGGGCTGTAAAGGGATCTACTAGAAATACTAGCACACCTTTAATGTATGAAGATCGGTGTCAGTGTTCTTGTAGTTCCTTTAGCCCTCGCACTTCTCGTCCTATACAGTCGCGTTTCCTTTTAACACCTCCTGTCTGGCAAGGGGTGATAGCATAAGGAATGTGTAATTTAATGGGAGGTGGGCCGCTTTTACCTCTCGGATCACTTGGAAAGTAAAAGTCGACGCTGGGCACGGCCCTATGGGCTGACTGGCAAGTTTAAAATTTTAGCTTGAAACGTATCCCGTCGAAGCGAGGAGTTTAAAATCAACTTAAATGACCCAATCATCTCCATAGAACGCATACGGACCCTAGCGTGAGTCGGGCCACAAATATATATATATATATAAAGAAAGAAACATCGCCTCGAGTAGAGAAATTGATCTCAACAAGAACACTCGACTTTTGAATCAACTCTAGTTTGGAAAATTCATAATGCGTCTATCTTACATTTCTTTGGTTGCGCTTCTCTCCGCAGTAATGCCTTCATCTGTGGTTGGCCAGGCTCTTCGCGAAGGAGATGGATGCGTTTGTATGGTATGCTTCGCTATATCACATATGATCCGAAATCAAGCTAACACACAACGTATAGGCACCTACCAGTAACGGAGATAAGCCACACGATGTTCGCACTGAGAGATGTTGCGGTCGCAAAGGAGGTATGAAAAACAGAAACTATTACCAGCTACAAGGGCCATAAGCTAAAGCTTATTACAGGTATCATGCAGAATACCGTCAACTTCTGGGACAGAGGAAATTTCTATTGCTATTTCCAAACCGGCGTCGATGCATCGGACTGGGACCAGGATTGCTGCAGGAAATGGTACGGAGATGGAACTTACGGATATTGTAATAGAGCAACTTGAGCGGCTCTATAACTGAGCGACTTAGGTAAGGGGACGCTAGGCAGCCCAATTGAGACGTTTTTACGGTCGGGTCTTATAAGGGCCTCAGTTTCTAGCGAAGAAAGTTTCTTGACAGCAATTTCAAATGCTGTGGATTAGTTTGTAAACGTAACTCTAGCAGCTCTCATCCTTGTTATCCGATTCGTCACAGCACTCCGAGGTCATGCCTAGGCTTTCTATCCATGTTCCATATGGCACCTGGACGATTACCTATGAACTAGGAGTTTTTGTTGATCCTCCGTGAAGTAAGAATATCAAATATCAATCATCGTCATTAAAATAAAAAAGCTAACACCATGTCCAGATGATCCAGGATATCAACTGCCTTAGACAACGTGAGGTCTGGTCCAGGATTACGCGCATTAACGCCAACTTGAGGGCTGAGTTTAGCACCTTGGAGGCGGCGCATTTCGAAAGATTAGGCATTCGAGATCACCTCGTCGACGCCTGGACAGAGTTCATGAGGGATCAATTGCAAAATACAGTTCTAAAGGTCCACATAAACCGCAGGATCCAGCAGGTCGGAAAATCTCCTCTATTATACTCAGGACTGAATGCGCATGGGCAGACATTGCCAATTAGGCAATTAGATACCAGAATCATCTTGGAATATACCAGTGCCGTTCCACAGGTTATCCTTATTTGAAAACCACTCGTTCCATTTCACGCAACCTTCCCTAGTTTGCTTCAGCTTCTCTTCAGTCATCAACTTCTTCAAGTCCTCCTCGCGTTCCATGATCTGCAACGCCAAACCGCTGGAGGCATGCCATGCAATATGGCAGTGGAAAAGCCATGAGCCGGGATTGTCGGCCTTGAAGGCGACGACGAGATAACCGCCGGCGGGGATCAATGCCACATCTCTCCGTGGGGGGTTGTCAAACTTCAGCGTTACGTTATTTCTATCCAGGTCCGTGGCATTGTCGCCTTGAGCTAGGAGAGCAAAGTCATGGCCGTGAAGATGCAGCTATTAAATGGTTAGACTGGTTTGTTGGACGTACTGCATTTACACTTACAGGGTGTGCAACTGGGGCAAAAGTCCTCTTTTCACTGGTAATGTTGTTGCGGGAAGGGGCTGTGATGACAAGGTAGACCCAATCATCTTTCACTTCTGCGGGAATCACCACGTAGTCGTCAGGCCATGCTTCCTCCGAGTCCAGGCGCGTAATGGTAGGGTCCGAAAAGTTCAACCACAGTGGGTCTTTCCCAAAGGCCCACCATTTGAACGTGTCTCCATGCTCTGGTCTATTTGTCACGTTCTCAAGTCCAATCTTAAGGTCTTTATTTGTATCTCCTAAGAATTAGTTAGATCGGCCCTAATCCTTCTATTCTTGTGGACTTGTTGGACGTACTAGTGTTCAGCGCGACGGGGGTAATGTTCCATTGATGAAAAGGAACCAAGTTCTTATACTCCTCGTCGCGGCAGATTTTCTTGTAGTTAGGTCTCCAGGTAGTGGGAACGTCCGTACTGCTGGCGTTGTATCGAAGGATGCCCTGGCGCTCGTCTGGCTCATTCCCGTTCTCAAAGCCTTTGCACAAATCTGCGGGAACTGTGCGAATCCAGTAGTTTCCGTCTGCCGCGGCAGTATAATTGGCCCTGTTGATAGGGTCGGCATGGAGAACGATGTGGTATCGTTGCCCTAGAAACTGTTCAGACATGATTCATGATTACATGCAGCACACCCACCAATGCCTATGAGAACGTGGTCCACAGTGTAAGGTTCAATTGGGACAAAGTCAGAGCTCATGACCTCGAACTTGTGATTGTCGATACTAAAGATAAATGTTGTGTCGACTGAGGTGTTGATGACGCGTAGCACGTATTTCTTGCCCTTTGTCACAGTCATATTGAACCGCTCACGTGGGAAGCTGCCAGCGAAATTTCCTGTGACTTGTTAGAATCACTAGCGAGGCTCGGCGAGCAATCAAATACATACCGACTCCATTGATTAGGATACTGTCCATTTGTGGGAAGGTAGGTGTACCGGTTAGCTCTCGCTGCCACTCCTGGAATGCACTTCGGTGGTTCCAGTCAGTGATTAAAATGGGATCTCTTGCCTCATCGTAGTTGGCTGATGACGGCCCGTGGATGGTTATTGGCCCAGCCAAGCCGTCGGCATATTGTAGAGAATAGTGACTGTGGTACCACGAGGTTCCGTATTGAAGCGCGCGAAACTCGTAGGTAAAGGTGTCATTTGGAGCGATAGGACATTGAGTGACACCATTGACGCCGTCCATCTCCATCGTGCCATTCTGTCTGAGGCCATGCCAATGGATGGTAGTTCCATTATATCTGAGCTTGTTCGTGACGTGGACTCTGATTAGGTCTCCCCAGCATGCCTGGATCCAAGGACCGGGGTAAGTATTATTAAAGACCTTACCCTCCTTGTTGTCGATGCCATCACCGTTGATGGTCTTATTGTTGACTTCGAGCCAGTACTATCTCTGTTAGGGACGAAGTTAGAGTCGTAATGATGGCGACTACCTGCCTCTCGAAGTACACCTGGCGGATAGATGTTTTCATAATCCGTTGAGATGTTGTAGATACCCCCCGTGGAATTTTTCAGCCAGCATGTACGGTCTTCTGGGGTCGAGCATGACTTCCAGTCATCCCCGAGCGCTTTGTAGTTGCAAACAAACTTTTTGCCTGGTGTATCTGGGCCAGCAGGTGCTCGGAACTTGGGTCCATCACGATGGGGAGGATAGCCGCTGCCGTGGGAGAAGAAGCCGCCGTCATTGGAGAAAACAGCTTGCTGGGAGCCGTCATCCTGAATGAATGGAATGGAAAAGAAGGTTGCAATGCAGAGGATGAATGCTCTACAGGCATCATAGAGACCCATCTTGGTCAGTTTGGTGGCGAGGTGTGTCGGCAGAAAAGCCTGGAGAATGAAGCATGTAACGTATTGATGGGAAGGTCAATGGGAGAGTGGAAAGGCCAAGATCCTGGGGGAATGGTTGACTACCTTTACTTCTCAACGAGTTCGGGTTACCCACTCTTTTGCGCCGAAGTTCAGCTGCGTTTCGAGTATGTGACAAGCCATATAATGTCGAAATACAATGCCAGTGCCTCATTGAGGTTTTGAGACACGTCTTGGTATCGTGCGCATCAAATCTGATGCATGGATTTCGGCTTCTGGTGGGGCTCGGCTGAAACTAGTGAAGCCATCCAAGCCTTTGACGATAGCGCATCCGAGCCGCTCGTCAGCCGCACTGAAACGGGCTTTAGTTCCAAGCCACTCTTGTATTTCTCCTCCCCGATAGGAATTCTATTCGTCAGCACCCCTGCTTGACGCAAGGGGTTTGCCTCGCTTGGAACGCGATGCGTCCAGCCGCAGCGTGAGACTGCCTCTTTGGTCGATATGTGTTCCAGGCTAGCCAGCCTTGTCGTGCCGTCCCGTGTGATCGAGACTGACACCACCACATTCCCTCCTCAACCCTCAGCCAGCCTCAATCCCCAGCTCTGTCAGATACGGTTGTGCGGGCGAGACATTGGCAATAGCCCGGGCTTGCCTTGTATGAGGTGGGTCGGTGGAAGGCTAATGCGCCTCTTTTGTCCAGCTGAGTAGTATTCACAGTATTCTACATGGTCGCGGTAGTCGACCGCTCTACACAATTATATTCTCGGTTATTGGGTGAACGCCTCTTTTAGTAGTGACCTAGAATGTGATTCAAGAAGCTGTTTTCCCTATCCAGAATCCTTATTCCAAGGCATGGTCAGATCAGAAGAAATAGATCCCCTTACAAAGTGGCACTGTACTTTGCATGCACCTTGACAAGCAACAACTTAGAAACTATCGATTTATTGTTGCTTGCTGAATCGTGATAGAGGTATTTATAAAGCTCATATTCCAAATGAAATAATCAATGTTCTAGACTTGGATTTCGGCTCTGCTATGTACAATCTCTTCATAATTCTGCCAAATCATGACTCCAGCAACAAAGAGTAACGGTGATAGGTACGCTGCTGCGCCTGAGGCAGTGGATCAGCTCCCATTCAATGGTATTTCCGTCATCGTTGTCGGGTCTGGCATAGGTGGGCTGTCGGCGGCTCGCGAGCTCTGGCGCATAGGATGCAAGGTCCGTGTGCTGGAGAAACGGCCGCAAGAGATCACGACCGGTAAGGAAGAGAGTTTATCTCAACGGAACCACGATATGAGACACTTAAGAATGAAAGCCATCATTACAGGCGACCGGTGCCTGCTCGGTCCCAGTGGCGTGCTCCCGATGCGCAAGTTTCCTCGTTCGATGCGCGAGAATGACGACATAGGCGTATTCCCCGAATTGCGTGTCTTCAACTACGACGGCACGTTGCTGGCTAAATTCCCGATACGTGAGTTGCTGAGCTCGTCGGCGCGTGCCGAGCTACCCCCTGGCACGGCGCCGCAGGAGACATCACGGCCACGTATCTATGCGGCCATGCTAGCGCAGCTGCGGCGAGTGGATGTTGCCGTCGAGCATGGCTGCGAGGTCGCGTCGTACTTCGATGACGAAGACGGAGGCCGGGCTGGCGTCGAGTTGAGAGACGGCACGCGCCTCCAGGCTGACCTCGTCGTGGCGGCCGACGGCCTACAGAGCCAGAGCGGCAAGCTTGTATACGGCAAGGAGGTTCCTCTTCTGCCAGTCGGAACTGCAGCGTTCCGCGCATCGTACTCTCCCGAGCTCGCGGCCGATAATGCTCTTATTCAAGAGACGTACCCGGCAGACAAGGCGCCTATGATGTGTATCTATCTTGGGCGGTGCGTTCAGCCGATATGTCCTTTTGACTTGTGATTTTCGAATGGTATTTGCTGATTTCCGAATCTTGTCCCTTTGTAGACCTGAAGATATGCAGCTGTTTGTCTGGCGATTTGACCATGAAATCGGGTGGGGTGCTCAACGTAAGGTATGTTCCCAACTTTGCCTATGAAATGGAAGATAGAATGATGGAAGAGCTGGGGTGACATCAGCAGGACGAGGGTCATTCCTCGCCGTCATGGGACAAGTACTCGTCTCCCTCAATGATGCTCGAATGGCTGTCGACCCACTCATAGCTTCCACCAGCAGTGGCCGAGGTCATCCGTCTAACACCTCCTGGTGAAGCCATCGACTATCAAATCTCGATGCGCGAGCCGCAGCCAACCTGGACGTCACTCTCGGGCCGTGTCATACAGGTCGGTGACGCAGCGCATGTATACCATCCAAGTTCCGGCGCTGGCGCAACGCAGGCCATGGAAGACGCAGCGTCGCTGGCCGAGTGCATGGAGCTCTCGCATTTCGACGTTCCCTGGGCGGCACGAGTATCCAACCTGCTCCGATTCGAGCGCACCTCGTGCATCCAGGCCTTTGGTCTATACTCTGAGGCCTTCCGTGGCAAGGGTCGAGATTTACTCAGATACAGTCGCTGGATCGTTGCCCATGACGCCGAGGACTATGCACGCCGGCGCTTTGCTGAGGCATTGGCGCATGTCCAGAACGGCACGCCCTTCAAGAGCACCAATATCCCGCCGGGTATGGATTATCGCCCCTGGACTGTCGACACGCTACTTGCACAGAAGGAGAAGGGCGAGCCGACGGTACTTGATGGGGACTGGAGTTAAGGAGCAAGCTAAAAGGCTGAACCAGACAACACCTATATAGGTCCATTAAACGTCTATCTGTCAAGTAGCAGAGGTTTCATATATGGCCGCGTCAAGCAGGCTGCTGTGTCAACAACAGCCTTGAAACTAGAGGAGACCTGATATCATAGCAAATCTCCACGTTATGCTTCGGGCGCGAATTCCCAGTTTCTCAAAGAACCCAAGTCGATCTTGATGGGTATCATATTCCGCGCAGCGCAGTCCAAGTATCGGACTGCTACAGCTTTCAAACCATCGCACTTTCGTATTCTTTCTTGATTGCTACCAGCTGCTTCTGCTTGAAGAAATTTCTTTTCACGTTCCAGAACCACATTAGTCAATTGGAATGCTGTTGTAACAACAAAGGGTCCGACTGCCCTGTTCTCCGCGTGGGTCGCGTAGCAGATACTTTGCAGTACGTTGAGCGCGTACTTCATCAACTGCATGCGGTGATCTTCGATTTTGTCTCGTATACTAGGGTGTATCCCATCTATACCTATTCTCGTCATGAAGGCGAGCATATCACTTAGCAGAAGTCGAAGAGACATGATGACCGTCCAGTACAGCGTGATGGAGTGGTACTCGAGCATTGTACGGAAGGTGAGGACAGTATCAAAGCATGACCGAACATTGGGCCCAATCATGCTATTCCAGAACTCATCCCCAATAGGATCCGTGACCGTGTCTTGATGATCCGACAACCAGGACGAGAGTGAAATCTCACAAACTTTTGTCCTCCAGCGCGCCAGTCGCGACTCATTCTGGGACAGGATGATTTCGACCTTATTGTATAGGTGGACTAGACGTTGGCTAGAATCCTCGACAATTGCAGTTGACTTGTCCCTCAACAGCTGGTCAAACTGGGACGTGGTGGACACGATCGTGGTGACATCAGTCATGAGGGCATCGACTCCATGGTAAAGATCATAGTCATGAGAGAAGTTTGGAAGTTGGGCTTCACCCAAGGCCAATTTTACCTCGTCAAGCCACGCCGAACGGATGGGAGAGCATTGCTGCCAGTCATTCGGCTCCCTCGCAGACAATGTCTGTAAAACCTGGTAAGGCCGTGTCAGCTAGTCGTATAGAAGGATCATTCTGGTCTGGTTTGCCGGCAACAGACTAGGGAAGCTACGCACGATGAGCATGCGCGACGATGCGAGCAACTGATAATTGGTCTTGGAGTACAGCTGGTCTGGGCCTCGAAGAAGGATTGCAGCTGCCAAACACCGAAGGTGGTTTTCCCAGTTGCGCGATGCAGGCGACATTTTCATCTTTTACACTTGTTAACTGTTACAGTTATAATAGCGCAGGTCAACCGTTTTGAATGGGGCTGGCTGGGTGGCTTGGGGTTCACGAGAGGAGAGCTTACTTCCCAAAACGCCATGACGAGGCAAAAGAAGGCAAAATGTAGCCAATCTTGATCGGGTATATGGTAGAAGTCGGATCCTACACGATTCATCTCGGTCGTTCTGGCCGACATGGACTGAAGGGCCATGCCATACATGTCGAAGCTCCGCCGTACCGATACCGAGTCAGAGTTGGCTGTGCCAAAGTGGCAGTAGGCCAGAGCATCCACGGCATACAAAACAGGTGTGGTGGGCAACGACAAGGACTGTTGATGTCGTTGGTGGAGATTGTTGTAGGAAATCATGGTGAGGTAATAACGGAAGAGATGACCCAAGGAGCCGAGCGCTTGGCAGGGCCGAGTCCCGAACGAGGCTAGGAAATAGGCAATGTGCAGATTTGTTCGGTCTATGTCCGGGCTTGAATACAGGGCCAATGACGTCGTACGATTGGTCCCGGGGGTCTTGGAGCATGTAGTAGGAGCTGGAGAGTTAGGGGCGGACTGAGCTGCGCTGATGTTGATACCACGGTGCTTGGAGGCAGCAACGCCCAGAGATCGCCACCCTTCGTTCAAGAAGACGACCTGGTCCCTTCTGTAACCTCGACAGGTTTGCTTGCGGGCTTCGCATGCTCGGCATGTCGGCCGTCTACCATCTGCAAGGAGACATATCAACATCCAAACTCGTCGTATGGTACACGCCCCAAGAGGAGTCTTCAACGTACCGCAGCGGGTCTTGCGTGATACGCAAGTCAGGCAGCCTTTTGAGCGGGGAACAGAGGGTAGGGATCCATCTTTTCCTTGAGCCAACATCGGGCTGCCAAAGGTAGAAGACCAGACGTAAAGCGGAGCCGAAGCCTGGTCGATCTTAGAGGTTGTAGTGTAGTCGGCATTTAATGCAGGGAGAGAAAGAGGGACAACGAGAGAGAGAGGAAGTGAGGGATAGAGGAGGAGAGAGTAAGAAGGGAAGGCGGATAGAGGGAGCATGAGAGACGATGAAGAAACATGATCGGCGCTTGTGCAGCCGTAACCTGCAGGATGATGCGGCCGCGTCAAGTGACAGTGGTTGCTAATCTGCCCTCTTTTTGGAAGCCAGTGCGATCTACCCACCACTAAGCCATTTTAGGAAACCAACGCGATCCCTGTAACTTTAATGGAAGTTGGCCCAGACTCCACGGTGACATAGCCTGTTTGCACAACGTGCGATGATGAATGATTCTCTGATTCATTGGGCAAGGGGATATGAAGAAACTTCGGGTAGAGAAATCACCCATTCCTTCTCGGCCTTTGTTTCGTCTTCTCGTATAAAAGCTCCTTTGCGATCCAGTTCAAAGTCCTTCCACCTAACGCTTGTTCTTCATAGAGCACACAGAACTTGTTCCTGTGTACGCCGCTTTTGATTCGCTGGCTTGTCAGAATGTCTTCACAAGGCAGCTCCCCCACCTCAGCTGGATTGCCTGCAGAGACACCTGCGGAGCAGCACATCTTCGAAGACCCCGTATTGCAAGAAAACCACAAGGAACTTGACGTAGAGAAGGTTGCAGGCCAAAAAAAACAAGATGATGGGGAGAAAATGGAAACGCCGCTGGGAGACGACAACAAGTCAGAAGACAAGAAAAAGTTGGGCTGGGCAAGGTTGCTACTCATTTGGATTAGTATATGGTTCGCGGTGTTTCTGTATTCGCTTGTGAGTCTTGGCAATACTTTAACAACCATGCTCCGGCCAAGGAAGCAACCTGCTGACTAAATTACTGTAAAAACAGGACCAAACGATTGTATCCAATGCAATCCCTAGCATCACGGCCGACTTTCACAGTACATCGGACCAAGGATGGTACGGCAGTGGTACGTCCGACACAGTTTCTTATTTAGCGGTCCCGATCAAGTAACAAGATCCAAACCAACATACCATGCGATATTGCAGTCTACCTCTTGACGACGTCGGCTTTCCAGCTCTTTTACGGTCGCATCTATTCCAACTTCTCCATCAAGTATACGCTACTCATCGCCATCTCAATCTTTGAAGTCGGGTCATTGATCTGTGGCGTCGCGCCGAATAGCAACGCCCTCATCGCCGGCCGCGCGATCCAAGGCGTGGGCTGCGCTGGAACCACGGCGGGCGCCTACATCATCATCGGCCACGTTTTCCCTCTACAAATCCGGCCTCTCTGCATTTCGTCCATTGCAATGGTGTTTGCCGTTGCTGCCGTCTTGGGGCCTGTCGTTGGAGGTATATTCACCACTCACCTGACCTGGCGATGGTGCTTTTACATCAACCTGCCCTTTGGTGGTGTCACCATCGCTGCCCTCGTCTTCTTCCTCCCCTCTATAGAACGCCCAGAGCTTGACTCAGTTCCACTTGAGGAAAAACTAAAGAAAGTTGACTTTCTTGGGTTACTTCTCTTCCTACCTACCATCACTTGCTTGCTGCTTGCTCTGCAGTGGGGAGGTTCAACATATGCCTGGAGCAACGGCCGCATTATTGCGCTGTTTGTGCTCTTTGGTTCTCTGGCCTCTGTCTTCATTGCTTTTGAACGCTGGAAAGGCCCCGAAGCCACCTTGCCCATGCATATCATCACGCAGAGGAGCGTGGCTGCGGCTGCGTGGAATGCCTTTTGCAATGGAGCGGCATTCTTTCTTCTCATTTACTACATACCTTTCTGGCAGCAAGTCATCCGAAATGCCAGTGCTGCTTCGTCCGGCATCGCGCTGCTTCCCTTTATCCTGGGAGTCGTCATCATGGCCACTTTGGTCGGCTTCCTCGTCACCAAGGTCGGGTACTGTAAGTCAATTGCCTCCCTGAACTATCTTTTGGTGCCGAGCCCAAGGCCAAGTTGTAAGCACGGCTAACTTCTTTCTTTTTCTCAGATGCTCCGTTCATGGTGCTCGCCTCGATAATCGCGCCTATTGGAGAGGGTCTGATGACAACCTGGACTGTTGATAGCGGCTTCTCCAAATGGGTCGGCTATCAAGCGTTGACAGGCCTGGGTCTCGGCATGGGCCAGCAACAGCCACAGGTTGCGATCCAGGCTATTTTGCCCAAGGCTGACATTCCGGCCGGGGCCTCTATCGTCGTGCTCATTCAAACGTTGAGCGGCGCCATTTTCATCACCATCGGACAAGCTGTACTCCAGAATAAGCTCGTTCAGAATCTCAAGGCAGCATCATTCCTCAGGGGCAGTGTCGACATATCGAAGATCTCAGCGGCGGGAGTCACAGAGGTGCGATCCCTTATTCCATCACAAGACCTTCACACAGTCCTGGTAGCTTATAACAGTGCACTGACTCGAGTGTTTTTGGTTGCGGCGGTCATGTCTGCCTTGACTATTTTTGGGAGTTTGCTTGTTGAGTGGAAGACCGTCAAGCCTAAGAAGTAACTGTCTTGAAGATAAACTCTTCAAAACAAAATGGACGAAAACTGATTGGAGGGCTAGTGACATTAATATGGTTTTATGTAGGTAGAGGTTTTGAGAGACAAGCCTGCAGGAAGTAGTTTTGTGTACGGGCTGCTGATGCTTTCTTGGTATAAGCTCCGCAGAATGGAAAAGAAGGTGGATTTTACATTGTACGACTAGGAGCTTTTTTGAACAGTTTTACTTATCAATTTTTCTCTCCACGCGGGGTGCTTTTCTGTCAGGGAGGTTGTTTCAACATTAACGAAGACCATATTTCCTTCCCCTCCCATTGACATCATCATAACCCGATACTGACACAAATGCATTGGGTCGATTCAAAATGCCATTTTGTGTATTTCAAAGTGTTCTTTTGCTGATGTGTNNAGAGAGACAAAAACTAATACTGACACAGTTGCCCTTCTTGACTCTGTAACTGCATTTCCGCGAAGAGTCATACTGAGATACATCATAAAGGGTTATTCAGCTTCTCGTTGACATGGTCAGTCTCTACGTCGCTGGAACCGGCCCCGAGCCCCGGTTCTGACAAGGGCAAAGGCGGCTGGAATTGACTCTCTGGACAGACCAATGCGGTAGCACACCCTCCGCTACCAGACAACCAATCATTTGCCAGCCATTGAGCCATTTCTTCCAGATTACAGACAGTCGTTGATATACCATGCAAAGTGCTGCTATATGCGATCTAAATTTGACCATCTTGCTCTTGTCTTCTGCCAATGGAGATGGTAACGCAGGTTGGTCTAAGTTCCAGGCCATGCGACTGATGTCAGTCCTATAATATTTGATACTAAGTATTCATTAGTTTAACATAAAGCTGTAGATTGCCGCTATTCGCACAACAGTGCTAAAGAAACATTATTGCAACGAACAAGAGTGTTAATGGATCTAAAAAGCTATGAGATGTTTCTCACTTATTTTACCCAACCAGCACTTCTTCCAAATGCTTTCAGTGCAGCGTTGACTTCCTTATCCAGTCCAGTCTTTTTATATCCATATGAAGCCAGTCCACCAGTCTTAGCCGCTGTTGTTTTCATGATCTGCGAAGTTATACCAGGAAATGGAAAGACCTCTGTAGGCTTAGGTGCGAGAATGGAGCGTATACCCGTGAAAGCCCTAAGCTTAAACGGCCGACCATCAAACTTGTTGATGCCAGGCAGCTTATTTGGTGAGCTGGGTGATTTACACCCAATAGCACCTACAATAGCACCCACAAAAGCGCCTGTTGCAAAGTTGGAGCCTGCATCAGCGAAAAGGTCGTGGCTGGTTCCGTAAAATGTGTTGGATACACTGCGCTCTGTTGCTTTCATGAGAACCGATGCTGTGCCTCCGAGTAGTGCCTTGCCACCAATGCTTGCAAGCTTCCCAACAACTGATATAGTCTTGGGAGCCAAGTCCAGTCCTATCTTGGAGGCAAGTCGGCCTGTAGCGGCCATAGCTCTGGCTGGAGTTGCAACGGCACCGAGAGCACCGGTGGCACCCCCGATGAGAGCATTGACAGCCACTGTGGTTCCAAAACCGCCCCAGAACTTGCCAGTGTCTTCCTCATTCCTGTTATCGATAGAATACGTGATACCGGCTAGGCCACCAGCGCCTAAGGCTCCGACAGCCGCGGCGGCAAGGACGCCAGCTGCACCGCCTGTCGCCACAGTTAAAGCAATGGCGCCAACAACCATAACTGCGCCGAGAGCCACGCCTGCTATCGCCGACCAACTCCAATGACCAGTAGGGTCGACATGGTTGATAGGATCGTTGTTCTCAAAAACATAGCGATTGAGCCCGTCAGTCC
This sequence comes from Fusarium decemcellulare, assembly GCA_013266205.1. Lineage (NCBI taxonomy): Eukaryota > Fungi > Ascomycota > Sordariomycetes > Hypocreales > Nectriaceae > Fusarium > Fusarium decemcellulare. The sequence continues at coordinate 15,952 of JAAGWO010000055.1, forward strand.
GTATCAAGAGATCCACATCGACAATGTCGTCGGCAGTAGTGAAACGGCCAACCAGAGGATCATACCATCTGCCCCCAAAGTCCAAAAGTCCAGTGTCCTCGTCAAGTCCTTTTCCTTCGTAAGTGCCAGTTCTGTCGCGCTCTTTCGACGTGTCCAGATCCTCGGACTCCAAGGACCCGTAATCATCATAGTCAAGCTTCTCCTGCAACTCGGCATCTTCACCCTTGTAAACATGAGTGACGTTGCCCTTGGTGTCAGCAAAGCAGAGGTTTGCAGTTCTTCGGCCACCTCCGAGTGGACGCGATGATGTCGCTGATTCATACATGTTGGAAACCGTCCCCAGCAAGACCCCTTTCCCGAACAGCTTGTGACGAACAATTCGCAAACCGTCTACCAGGGAGTGAATACTGAAGTCATGGCTCACCACCAACTCCCATGAACCGTCAGAATGCTGGCGTTGCAATGTTTCTCCATCGAAATCGGCGGTTATCTCAAGTGAGGTGGCTTCCGTCTCGTTCTTGTACGACTTGAGCCATCCAAAGCTATCATAAATGAAGTTGAATGTTGATGAACCGGCGGTTCTCTTGATCATGCGACCGCTAGCATCGTAGGACACATCAAACAGAGACTTCCCATCCTTTGTTCCACGAACTTGGCCTGACGCGTACTCAAGATCAACTCCGCGCTTATGCGTCAAATTACCCGTAGCATCATAAGCGTAAAGCTTCTCAAGCCCGTCTCCTGACTTGGAAGACAGTAGTCGCTGACCTTGATACGAGTAGTCGGTGGTAGATCCAGATAAGAACTCATGTCTGCGTGCAAGTTTGTCGGAGTCATCATACATGTAATGCTCTTCGACTAAACGAGAACCTCCAGAATCAAGGCTGTGCTTAAGTGGAAATCCTTGCGCATCATAGGCCCAGTTGTGCGTAAATTGGTCCTTGAGTCCTGTTCCTTGTACGTTGATTCTTTCAACATTCTCACCAGCGCCGTATTTCTCCATGTCAGCTTGCAAAGACCAGCTCGAGGCTGACCCACCAGATAGCACGCTTGACTTGGCTAAGCCGCCTTGGTATTCATTTTCAAGAATCGCTCCATCAGGGAAGACTTTTCGTACAATGTCGCCCTGCCAATTGTACACCATTGTAGTGGTATAGCTGGTACCGTCTGCGACAGTCAGTTTGCGCTGGCTGACACGACCTTGGGAATCATATACAAAATCGAAGCGACTTTCCAAATGCGGTGGGTTTCCCTGAGGGTAGATGAGAATAGAAGATGGCTTATCGACACCTGCAGACTCATACAGATACACTACTGCACGTCCATCTTTGCCCGTCTTTCGTAAAGGGCGTCCCTTGGCGTCCCTTTCATACGTAATGATATCGCCGGAAGCGTTGGACTCGGAAATAAGATAGCTTGCGGCATTATATCGGTATGTTGTCGCAGACCTTTCAGCTGAACTGGTATTCTGATATTTGTTGTTGAGCGTGGTGATCATACCCTTGGTATTGTAAGTTCGAGATTCCTTGTTTCCAGCGGGATCGGTAGCCAAGATCATGTTCCCTGAGATATCATATTGGAACGTGGAGCGAAGGCCGTTTTCATCGATGACCTCAGTGATAACATCCTCCTGACCGATTCGCAGATACTGCTTTTCGGCAAGTGACACTTGCGTCATGTCTGCTAAGGACGTCTCACGGCTTGGAGCAGTCAGAATCCGCTCCCGGACCCTTGCGCCACCATCAAGGAAGGTTGTCGATGATACGATGTAGTGACTGCTATCCCCATGCGCAGGGCGAACTTGCTTCGTTGGCCGTCCCAGGATGTCGAAACTCGTCGTAGACCCATCCCACTGACGAGGTGTCCAGTCTAAGTCAGAAGAGGCAGCTATATTGATGGGAAAACTCTCAGAGATATGGTTCCCTCTGGAATCGTATTCCCATGACATGTATGCCATTTGGGAACCCTGATCATGACGAGTGTACTTTTTCCGGACTTGTTTGGCGCAGTCAAAGATTTCCAAGATCTCACTTTGATTCTGTGTACCCTCTCCCGAATGTATCAGGGCCTTTGTACCCATGTAGAACAAACCAGATGGGAGCTTTTTGTGTTCAAAGGTCAACGACCTATATGGATCGAGATCGGTAGCAGCAAGTGTTCTAGAAAGGCTTGTGTCACTAACAAGTGATGTGGCAGCGAAAAAGTCGGAAGTAGTCGCGCTGCTTGCATTTTGTGCCGTACTCCTTAGTCTTGTCTCAACGACTCGACCGAATGGATCCATGCGGTAAGCCGACAAAGCTCCATCCTCTTCCAACTTGGCGACTTCCTGGCCGCTAGCTTCGTCAAAGGCGGCTAGATAAATTGAAGAGATTCCAGGCCCCTCATATGCTATCTTGACGGCAAATGAATTGAACACTGTATCGTAGGTCGTGGTCGTCTTCAGCCCTACAGCATCAACTGTTTCAATCTCATTGCCGTAGGGGTCGAAGGCAAAACTCTTGACGGCAAAGGTACCTACATCTGATGACCACTCTGAGATTCTACTCAATACCGCTCTGGATGAATCATACTCGAAGAGGCTCAAAGACGCATCTCCATCTTCAAATTTGGTCATATCGGTATTGTGTTCTTTCGACGAGATCTTCTTGCTGGTTATCAAGCCGGTGATACCATTGATGGTTGCATACGTGCATCGTTGCCAGGATTGGAGCACTAATTGATCTAGCACTGACTCTGAGGAAGACTGAGTTGTGACATTCCCGTAGTCGTCGTATGAATAGGTAGTAAAACTACACCGCGCGACGGCATCGCCTTCCCACATGTCGGTTTGCTCAAGTGCCTTGTTGGTATGATAAATCTTCCATGGGCCTTTTGTAGTGACAGCGGATTCGTAGGATGTCTTTTCGGATTTGAGCAACTTGCCTTCGGGGTTCTTGGTGTCAATTTGGCGCTTCAAACTTGTCATGGGCCACGTCTGAAAGTACTTTTCGGTAGTCAAGATGCCGTCAGTCACGTTCAGTGTATGAGCCTCGCCGAATCCTTGCCACCCCCTTCCTTTGGTGTTGATGACTGCTGAGGAATAGGACTTCTTGACAGAGAGTTTGTAGTCGAGCGAATTGACAGTCTTGTCATTCTGATAATTCAGACTTGTAACAACATAGTTGGGAGCTCCAAGAACCTGGTAGCTGTCTTGGGATTGATTTTGATAGTTCTTCCACGAGACTGATGGTGTGTATACCGAAGGGTCAGACAAAGATCCGTAAGTCAAGCGGGTCTCAAGTCCCATTGGGTCCCTTGTCCAAGAGAGAAAGTCCGTCGGTTCAGCATTGTTATAAATGGGGACAACCCGCACTTGATCGTTCTCAATCCTATAGAGCAGCCAGTCTCCGATACCATTTCCATTAAGGTCAGATGGCACAACTTCCATCTTAGATGATGACATGTCGTCAGCAAGACGGTAGAGCTTAGCTTCGCCAACTCGACCATCACACCGGCCATCGACAGAGAGACAGATGTAAGCCTTGGCATTTCGTTCCTGGTAGACGTAGCTCACACTGGGGTAGTTGGAGCCATTGAGATTGGTAGTATGGAACTGGCCAGGAGCAGTATCACTCAGCGGGCGTGGAGCGGAGATATCTCTGGTAATAGTGGTTCCATGCTTCTCGAATTTACCAAGGCCATTTCCGAGGAAGACGGTGTAGGCCAGCGTCATTCGACCATTTTGATATTCGGTAGTGGCTAGAACGATATCCTGAGTCCCATCTGCGTTGATATCACAAGCCACGATATTGTACTTGCCCTGATGAATGTTGACCGACGATTCAAGAACTGATGTTTCTCCCTCTTCAAATTTGACATTTGAATCAGAGGTGCTAGAAGCATGGAAAGGAGTCGTCAAAATGCGCCTTGTTCCTTTGCCTCGATCCTCAGCCCATACACGAACAAGGCTTGCGGCCCCTGTATTGGCATGGGCTAGTAGAAACCAGTCAATGGTACCGGCGTTGTCATACTTGGTGCGTGTTACCATGGCATCTCGCAGACCTAGTTCGCCATTGTGGCTAACGCTGGAGAAGTTCCTGAAGGCAAGTTTCTGTTGCTCGGTGCAGATCTGAACGATATCAGTCCTGCCATGACCAGTAAAGTCCCCAGCTATGAACTTTGAACCTGCCGTCCATTTGAACGACGTTGGTTTTGGGCGGAAGTCCTTGAAGCCTGTACCAGTGCTTTCTGAAACTGAGAAGCGAAGCATGCCATCGCTGTCACAGTAGGGGATGATTAGGTCAGAGCGCCCATCGCCAGAAATGTCTGGAGCAAGAATACCTGGGAAGCCCTGCGACATATTGATAGTCGGCAAGGTAGCATCTGCACCCGGGCCATCTGATACGTCCCAACTGATACTTCCACCAGGGTCTCTGACAGCAAGATACGTCTTGATAGACATGGCTTTGCTTGCCGGGTTGAATCTGACACAAGCTAGGTCTGCCATTGATCGCCCGCTGATGTTGAGATTAAGAAGAGCGACATTATTCGTCGTATTCCTCAAGGTAGTGACCTTATTTTGGACTGACTTAAAGAGTTCTTCGTCTGAGACACCAGGAGATGTGTAGCCGAAAGTTGCGGGCAAAAGTTGAACTTTCTCATTGCCACTGCCGGCCGTCTCGATGACCGAACCAAGGCACGAGTCACCTGTGGACTGAGATTGTGTGTAAGAGAGCTCATAGGATCGGTCAATCTGCACCCTCTCGCCTCGCACCCGACCAACGTGGATAGCAGAAAGGAGGGAGGCCCAAACGGCCTTGTCGCCCTGCACGGTCTGAACAACAAGATCCTTACGCGAAGAATATTCAAGTTGGATGATTCGTGTCGCTGGGAGTCCAGTGACCTCATTTGAGGTGTAGCGGACTTCGGAGAGATAGCAAGTGTGGACATCGCCAAGGTGGCTGCCGCTGGGCGATGTGACATATGAATAAGTGATGGTGTTCCCATGACAGTCACTTTGTTTCTTGAGTCGCCACTCCCTGACACCACTTCCATCTGACGCGTAGATGAGGCTGTCGTCTGTGGTGCCATACTCCTTCCGAAGTCCAGTAGCATCACGGACTAAGAAGCCGTCCTTCAGGTGGCTCACTGTCCTCCCGAGACTGTCAATCTCAGTCGTGTATTCAGTATCTGGCTCGCCGTAAGCACCTCGAGTATTGAGGAGTTCAACCCCGTCCAAGGTGAATTTCGGCTTTAAGTGACCATAGTCTGCTGGAGGAGTATTTGCGCCGTCAAAGGCCAGGCCTGATAGTCCTCTGCGAATACAGGAGAGACCGCCAAGGGCCCAACCTATGCCCAGACTCCCGTTGGGGCAGCCCTGGCAGTATTCCAGAGACAGCTCAGGCTCGTTGCCGTGGCCAATGCCCGGAGGGACTTGAATTTTGAGGGAATATCGTGCAAGGCCACCAGAATCTGTGTCGACTTTGCCAACGTCACGCCCAATAGCAGGGAGACGGTTATTCATAATGTTAAAACTTGAGTTTTGATGGAATTGAAGAGAAAGCGACAAAGGTGTAGTCAAGTAGATCGATCCTTTAGAAACATCAGTTTCGTCATGCTATCTTAGCAGAGTTCATATACAAAAGAATAACCGCGGTGTTACGTAGAGGCTCGGATGGCGAGACCGGCGATTCCTGTGCATAGAGTAAAACGGAATGGGCTGCAATTCT
>JAAGWO010000056.1:4853-42615 GCA_013266205.1 Fusarium decemcellulare
TGCCATTTTGTGTATTTTAAAGTGTTCTTTTGCTGATGTGTTACTCTCTTATATCTAAGGGTGTGGGAAAGACAAAAACTAAATCGTTCTTATACAAAGTCGTTATGGCAGCCTCGAAGACGGTCATAAATATAGCTTACAGGGCCCCCTAGTGCGCACAGTCATTACAAATCTTCCAGCTCGTTTCTCTGACCATAGAATTTTCGTACTTATTAGATATCATCTTGCCCGGGGAAACATAGTAGAACATAATAAATAACCCTCTCATCTTAGCGTAATAATTATCCACTTGCTACTTGTGCGATTTATCGACTAGTTCAAGGGCTAGATTGAAGGGAGTGGAAGTAACTGAGTTCGTAGTATGTTCCTTTTAGGGTCTAAACTTACCACAGTGCTTTCAGTAAGAAGTAGGGGTACCATGTCAACTCAGCAAGTTAGGTAGAGCCTATAGGCTATCATAACCATATCCTAATACTTAATACTGGTTAGTGAGAAGCTATTAAGATCCTTAGCTATGGGTGAGCCTATAGAATGCTATAAGATAGGTATAATTAGACGCACAAGCTCTACCTAGCTTGCTAAGTTGATGCGGTATTCTAGTATGAATGAGCCGTGTGGTTCCTATTACTTAAAGAGTGGCTATTTTAACTTTATCTCTTTATCTTATTAATTAAAGCAGTACTCTTTGAAGCATGAGACACATTCTTCTGGTAATTGCCCACCATGCTTTTTCATAATACCGCACGCTAGACACAGCGGCCAGTTGTCCTTGCCGCCATAGTTACCTACCTCGACGCCATTGTCAATCATTCCCACCGTTTCATTCCGGTAGTACTGGATCTTGTACGTCGACTGGCCGCTTTCAAATGTGTAGTTAAAGTTGGGGATAAAGATGATGGTGGCGGCGTTCTTTTTGTGACAGCCGAAAAAGGTGGGCTTCTGGTTCAACTTCTTGGCCACGAAGGTCTCGACGGGTGGGATCGGTGGCATACGTGTCAACCCCGCTGCTACAGCTGCCTTGTAGGTATTTACGATCTGCGTTCCATTGGGGTAACTATCCTCTGTGTCGGCCGAGTTCTCGTTGACGATAATGACGTCTACATCCGACCGGTATAGGAACGGCCAAATCGGGTTGCCCTGGTAGCCGACGCCGACGCCGCCATCTACGAGCTCTAGAGTCGAGAGAGCCGAGACTCTGGGGGACTCGAGGCGGCCCTGGAAAGGACTCGGGAACAGGCCGAAAGTCTCGCGTACCGAGACGTCGGGCTCTCCGGAGCCGGCTTGAGACACTAAGGCAGCAAAGTTCTGCTCTAGTGAGGCATCGGCAGAATTGTTAGCCGTGACGGGCTCACATGCTGCTGCAAAGACGTTGGAAGATGTTCCAAGCACGTAGCTGAGCTGGTCATAGTTGGTGATGCAGCTCTTGGCAGGATGCCCGTTGGAAAAGGACGTGCCAAGATACTTCGAGACAGCAAAGGCTGCAACCCCGGTATCCCATGAGCCAAACTCGTACGGGTGGAACTCGTACTGTGTGGCGTTTCTCTCGGGAATGCACGACCCAGCCTCGACACCAAGAGCTGTGATGATAGGATATGGTGCAGCATGGTGCTTGAAGCTAGAGCTTTGAACGATGCTGGACATGGTGGCATGTACTCCCCCGTCCTTTCCGTACAGAAGACCATACGCAAGAATTCTGCCCCAAGGATCGATTATGGTTGGTTCGAAGCCGGCTGCTCGCTTGGCCTTGATATTTGCTTCAACCGTATCATAGATGGGATCTTTCTGAGGCGAGACCAGGATGCTACTGACGAGAAGACTGTCCTCAAGTGCTTCTTCCCATAACCCCTTCTGTAGCGAGCTGATAGTTGGGTAATTGTTGCCCGCAAGAGATGACAGAAGCCAAGAGCCGCCTGAGAGACCTGCCTGGTAAGTGAGGGCCTGGTAGAGTCCACTGACACCCGTCTTGGCTTTCTCACGCCCATCAAAGGCCTTGATGACACCAGCGCCACTAAGCATAGCTCTATATCCGCCGCCACTCGATGTTAGAGCAACGACAGGCGCCTTGGCGCCGTTTCCATAGTGGTGCGCAGGCCATGATTTAATGACTGCATCGAAACCCTCATCGACGGATCTTAGCCACGTCTTCAAGGCGGTAGAAGCCTTATGATGTCGGCGAGTGATGTAGCTGGATTCAGCAGCCGAGATGCCTGTGGCGCCTCTAACGAGGGGTGTCGATGGGCATGTTATGTGCTTTGGCGCGTAGGCAGAGCCGGGCGTTGGAATAAATGAAGCTGCCGCGACTAAACCACCGGATAGACAGGCGACGAGAGTACTTAAGCACACCATGATTGCTGTCCAGTGTATCTAGAGAGGCCTACAGCAAAAATCCGAAGGGTTGAGGGGTTACCTCGGGGCATAGACTGCCACGGAGGGCGAGTGATATTATTATATACATAGTTTTGGGCATCACGGCGGCCTTTCCTAAAGTACTCAAGAGCCGGAGGGGCAATCTACTTTTGCATCGCAATTGCAACGTTGGACAGTACTAGGAATATGCGGAGATCTGTACGCGTGTATAGACCTTCTCTTCCAGGCTTAGCGTATCTATAGTATGCCGAGGCAACGGTGTAGGTTTCCTCTCCTAGTTAGATCTCGGCTGCCATAAAGCTGGGGGATTTATGACGTAACTCGTAGCTCGCAATCTCTATGCCTCTAATAAAGGATTCACGTTGCGTATGAAAGAAGCACTGAGATGAAAACATAGTTTAGGCTCTATATTCTAAAGATCACACAGCCAAGGGATTGTTTTTGTCAATATAGAAGCTCAACCGCCGTACCCATGATCTTCGATTCGCTTCTGAACCCCGTATTTACTCATGCCTCAATACTCTGGACTGGAACAAAGGAATTCTCTTCGCTTGCGGCGCTATTTTATTGACAGGTCGTGATTGCTAAGCTATGTACTAAATAGTATAAAGAATACATGCAGTTGAAGTAAACTTATATCGTGCATACACAAGAAACGTGACATATCAGGCAATAAGCGTTTAAAACTCTCTCTTGACCCGCTTGACCGTCTGGTTAGTACCCTCGGACGGAGCAACCTCGAGAAATCCGTCAGTAGTACCCTTGTTCTCCGCGTCGGCGACTGCTTGGGCCTTCGCCCGGCTGTACCAAAGACCGACAGATCCGCGTCGAGACAAGTTGCCTACTCTCATCCCTTGTGTTAGTCCCTTGATATTAACTAGATGTGGTTAGATGGGCGTTGACACGTACTTGATACTGGTTCATTTGCGGAGCAGTCGGGTGCTTCGATAAAGACGCCAGTCTGCGGGAACGGTTCAAGAGGACCCCAAACGTTGCCATCGTCATCGCGACCAACACCCTTGGTGAGGAAGGCCATCTCAGAAAAGTCATGGGGAACTGGTGGTGTACCGGGGATGTTCTGTTCGGCCTGTACCCAGACGTTGACAGGCTGCACATATGTGCCGGCGACGATGCCGTTCTTGGTGGTGCGCGTCTTCTCAACGCCGTTGATCTCGGCAGTGACTCGATACTCTCGGGTGTAAGAGTGCAAGATGTCATTGCGGTATTCGAACTTGTTCTGTTCGTTGCGACCACCACGCAAGCCCATTGTGGCAATGATGCGGTCCGTCACGTCTCCAGTACAAGGGTCAACGTCCATAGCATACAGGGCAACTGTTGCTCGGTTGTTGGAAGTAAAGCCGATGAACTATTCACGATATGTCAGTCAACATTATCCCTCATCTGCATTGGGAATCCGCTGCAGAACATGGACTGCTTATGCGTACCCTCGAGTCCGAGAATTCAGCGTTGGGGTTCGGGTTATCAATGCCGAGAAGGCCGAGCTCCATGCGAACATAGACAATATCCCCGAGGGTCTGAATCTGGACATTCTGCGCAACGATGCTGAAGGCAATCACTTCGTTTCCTTTCCGGAAGCCAGTAAAGGTGATGAAATCGCCTGCCTGGAAGGGCGCCATCACGAGGGGATCGGGAGCAGTACTAAGATGTTGATCAGTCTCTATACACACCAGAGGGAAACAGATGTATACTTACAAGGTTCCAGGTCCGTTGAAAGGTCTGTTGCTCAAAGGGCAGAGAGGATCAGTATCGTTGCGTGGAATGCACATGGGAAATCCAGAGAAAGATGAGATGCTGGGGCTCTGGTCGTCAGCTGTCATGAAGGGAGCTCCATCATAGCCGACAGAAAAGACACCGTTGGGGTCACTGATGCGAACGGTAGGACCATTCTGGACCTTGATACTTCCATCTGCGTAGTCGAGTGACTCGATGAAGCCACTAGCAAGACCTTCGAAGAACTCATAGATGACGACTTGAGCAACGCGATGGACACCGTTGATAGTGTTTCCTAGGACCTAAGAGATACATGTTAGCATTAGAAACACCGATACGGTCAAGATTAGCCTGTGTACCAGAGTCTCAAAGCCAGCAAAGTCTGCTTTGCTGGCCACAAAGTCCTTCCAAGGAACCCAGGCAGCAGGGAACTGAACTAGGAGGTTCTTGGGAACAACCATGTTGAAGCCATTGACAGTGATAGTTCCACCAGTGTTGTAGACTGATTCATCGTCTACAGCGGCGTCTTCGAATGAGCCTTGGATGAAGACAGGGGCATCTTGAGCAGAGGCAAAGAAAGGCAGGCCAAAGAAGTGGCTGCCGAAGACAAGAAACACAAGAAACGAGAGTAACTCCATGGCTTAGGAGACTGTATAGGCAAGAGTAAAGATTGAATGTGGTCAGGGTTGACAACGAATGTGGTTGGGATAAAGAATGTTTGGCTTCGAATGAGTGAAGGGAGGTGATGAGAGAATTGAGAAAGGTTCAGGGCGAGCTACCTTTTATCTTTCCATGACGAGTGGAAGACCAAAGCCATTGAGAGGTTTCTGTCAAGAATGGCAAGCATTCATACGCCCTCCCCCTAAGACGTTCGGCTAGTCGAAGGTGATGGGCGTGGCAGTTGTCGTGAAGCGCAAGATCATTTGACAGCAAGCATGACAGAAGTGACTATCTCCTAAACCATTAGCGAACAAAGAGCTTTCTCCGTCAATCCCACTCGGTTAGGCCTTGAAGGTTACAGTGCAGCATAGTCAAGAGGAACACCAGCTGACCTAGACTCGGCGATGCTTTCCCCAAGCGTCGTGCCGTCAACCCTTGGCTGCTCAACTCCAAGTCCTAGTCGTCTTGTGTGATGCTGAGCAATCAGTCATATCACAGAATTGTTCCCAATCGATGCCCTCATACCTTGCCTTTGTTGGAATTGAGAGGGTTGGCCGTGGGTCGGCCCCTGCGTCCGGCTGGGCGCATGCAGTATGCATGTCGGTGAACCGTAAACGAGCTAAATGACGACAGATCGCTCAGGAAGCAAGACGACTCTGCCCCGGGACCCGGACGCTTACTGATTGAGTGCTAGCTTAGCTACTGTTCATGCAGCCCGGTTCCTTGCCGGTTGCAACATCAGCGGCACCTGCGGGATTAAGCCCTATACTATAGTTTAGCTTTCAGTAGCGGCCAATGATGGAGTAAGGGGGATCGAGGGGGGAGCGATGTTGACAGGGTTATCCCAACTTGGGTAGCGTAGGGAAGAAGATGTGCACAGTGTCCATCAACAATACCTACACGTGGGTGGGATGAGTAAAGATACGCATCAGGTGTCCTATGAAGACTGGTGTCTATGCTGTATCAGACTTCCATCAGTGGAGACAGAGGCAACCAGGCATTCGTTTGCATCGCCACTTTATCGAGGAGACTCTTGGCCTTGGCTACCGTACGCTGATTGTGAGAGACAACAACTTGGGATTGCCCAATCAGACCTCAGCGTTTTGATCCCTGAAGTTCTTGCAAAAGTAAAACGGTTCACCGAGGGGTATGGCGGCGGACTGAGCTGTACAGGAGGCTCCACCGGTTCTCAAGCTTCCAAACGATTGCGGTCTATCTCCACTCTGAGGTAAACCATGCAGCTGCGAGCACTGACCTGATGGATCTTCCGGTGGCAGACGCCAGGTTAGCCCTTGCTAGAAGTGCAACAGGGAACCTCGGAGCCGTTTCCCAGGCAGATACTGCAGGATGGGCCAAGCGAGTTCCATAAAGACAACGACCCTCCATCGAGAAGCGCGGTTATATCTCCGTAGCCTCCTCGTTGTGGTTCATGACTCTTGCAGGCTCCACTTGAGATGCGGGAAACTCGGGGAAGCTTGGTTTTAAGCTTGGTTTGGACATGCAACAAATGCCCCGCTCATGTCGCATTGTTCTGTTTCTCGCCTCAATGTGATAGATCGGGTAGAAGAATAATCAGAGCGATCTGTTAGCAGTAGCCTACCAGCATCTACACAATGGTAACGTCATAACCAACTCAAAGACGTACGATGGCCTTGTTTGATCCAGATACGATACATGGAAATGCAACATACTTTATTACTTTTCTCCGTATGGCCGGTTGCCTCCGCGGACCCTACCAGCGTCCCGCGGGCCAAGAAGCATTCCCGAGCTGCATGGCCCGGGAACAAGACCGTACGAAGTAGAGGCACGATCCTACGTCGAGGGTTTGTGTCTCTTGTAAAAAGACGCAGTGTCACACGGCAGAGTCCAAAGCAGCCTAGACCACTCAGAGTCAGGGCCTCATCAGGTTTTCCTTGGCACGGACTGCAACCCCAGGTTTCTATTTATCGTTCAGGGGGCGGTCTATCACTCGTCTCCAGTCCCAGGATGCCAGGGGACCCCGGTCGTTCTCGAACCGCCCGGGGAAGATTGCTAATCGATAAATGGCTAACCGAGCAGAGGGGAACTCGCGACGATCCCCGGCCGCCTGGTTTGAGCGGGCAGATACCCGCCCAGCCGCAATGTTTTCGGCATTTGACCCCTGTCCTCAAACCGCCAGTACAACGTCAATGTTTGAGTGACTGTATTGTCTCAATTGCATCTAAATATATCGCAAGCGAAGCAGAGAAAAGGAAACAAAACACAAAGGGGCAGGAGGCTGGGTTTTTATGAGACAACATGCATTGGGAGGGAGCCAGTATCGAAGAGAAGACAGACGAGACAAGGAGGATTGGAGTCGCCTCGCGCCCTCTAATGGACTCAATGGCTGTCTGCATCTTGATGCAATCATTCACAAAAAGTAACCCAATCAACGAGCGTCATATCGACATGTCAACTTCATTCCCCTAGACGCCACAACTGCCTCGCTTTCAGCGTCAGCATCTTGGCACTGTATCTACTATTCGTACCTTTGCCCAGCATGTCGTTCATCATATTTTTCTTGGCCTGGCCGAACCCAGTGGTTGGCATGCACGTGCATCGCAAGCGGCAACCCATGAGTCGTGCTGCCGGCAGCAGCGTAGCAATGACTTGACTCTGCCTTTGGCGACTTACTCGCCACCCCTATTTCCTCTTTCCCCTTTCACCTGCAGCAATCCTCAGTCCCAATTGGTTCTTTTCCATGGCGCGAGCGGTTATCTTCACTCGGTGCACATTCCCGTACCGCCGTTATCGTTGCAGTCCTCATGGGCCTACTCCTACCTTTCATCTTCTGTCCTTTCCGCGCTTTCCGCTTACCTCATCATCAAGTCTTCCTGAGATGCCTCACCTGCTCAAGGAAGCACTCATCACCTATAGTGGGTCATTGTATTGCTTGCTGCATTCCTCTATACCTTACTTGTGTTCATTCTCCGAAAAGGCGCATCAGCAGACCTCTTGATCATCATGAGTAATGAGCGGATGAGAAGAACTGCGGTGACTCGACAAGGACCCTTCGCAGTTGAACTGTTCTGTGGTCCGATTCCGTTACCAGGTAGCTGAGGGGGGGAGTCCATAGGATTGAGCTCATCACCAAACTCCATCTCATGGATTTGTATAAATTTGTGAGTTCCTGGAATGAGAAGAGCTTCTCTATCCCATCTGGCAGCATCCGTCGTCACACGGGCATCAGTCACCCTCCTCTCAACACCTTCCTCACTCTTCTTAACTTTACTCAAGAATTTAGTTCATAGAACTTGTTCTGTATCATGGGGCTTACCCGCTTTCTCCTCTCTAGTCTGGCTCTGAACAGCCTGACTGGACTAGCTGTGGCCCAGAAATGGACCTACGATCTCCCACCTGAGGAGTCAGCAGCTCTCAAGGCAATCGTTGAAGATGATCCTGCAGATGTTGTTCAACTTGCGAGCAGTGACGAAAGTCCACTGTACCCTCTCATCTACCGCAACGCTCTTCCAATCCCTCCCGTGAAGAAACCTCTCAAGTAAGATCACCCCCCACATCCTGGTGACACAAGCTCACGGAGTATTAGGATCATTAAGAATCCCCTTACCGGCAAAGACATCTGGTACTTTGAGATTGAGATAAAATCTTTTACCAAGTCTGTATACCCGAACCTTCGAGATGCCACTTTGACAGGCTACGACGGTATGGCGCCTGGACCTACCATCATGGTTCCCAAGGGTACTGAGTCTATTGTGCGCTTCATCAACAATGCCGCACATGAAAACTCGGTTCATCTGCACGGCTCATACTCTCGAGCTCCCTTCGATGGGTGGGCTGAAGACATCACACAGCCAGGAGAGTACAAGGATTACTATTATCCCAATGGGCAGTCTGCCCGTCTCCAATGGTATCATGACCATGCCATGCATCTGGTGAGTGATAAAACCGGGCGTTCTATACTCTTTATCTATGAATGCGGGCTTACATACCTTCTTAGACCGCTGAGAATGCATACATGGGCCAAGCTGGCGCCTACATCTTAACGGACTCGGCTGAAGAGTCGCTGGGGTTGCCCTCTGGATATGGTGTCTATGACATACCTTTGATCCTGAGCTCAAAGCAGTACAACGAGGATGGCTCGCTCTTCTCGACCGCTGGGGAGAAAGACAGCCTTTGGGGAGATGTTATTGAAGTCAACGGCCAGCCTTGGCCATCTCTAAAGGTAGAGCCGCGCAAGTACCGGTTCCGTTTCTTGAACGCCGCCATCTCTCGTTCATTTGCCTTGTACTTTGTTAAGTCGGATGCGCTTAACACCCGGCTTTCCTTCCAAGTCATCGGATCTGATACGGGGCTGTTGAGCGAGCCTGTCCAGGTTTCAGATATGGTAAGTCAACCACTCTACATTTAAAGCCGCCTTGCAAAATACTAATCAATTACTCGTGCAGTACGTATCCATGGCTGAGCGCTATGAGATTGTCTTCGACTTTTCCAAGTACGCCGGCCAGGTGCTCGAGTTGCGGAACCTCGAAAAAGCTGGTGGCATCGGTACGGACGACGACTACGAGAACACAGACAAGGTGATGCGGTTCGTCGTGAGCTCCGACGCGGTTGAAGACAACTCAACCGTCCCTGGAAAACTCCGGGACATCTCTTTTGCCAGGCCTGACACGAACGAGATCAACCATCACTTCCGCTTCCACCGCACCAACGGTGAGTGGCGCATCAACGGCGTTGGGTTTGCCGATACTGCCAACCGTGTCCTTGCCAAGGTCCCACGCGGCACTGTCGAGATTTGGGAGCTCGAGAACAGTTCTGGCGGCTGGTCTCATCCCATCCATGTCCATCTCGTGGACTTCTTGGTTCTCGATCGTGAAGGCAGACGAGGGACCATGCCCTATGAGAGCGCCGGACTCAAGGACGTGGTGTGGCTTGGCAGAGGCGAGACCGTCCGCGTAGCCGCTATCTATAGCCCCTTCGACGGATTGTACATGTTTCATTGTCATAATCTGATCCATGAAGATAGTGACATGATGGCCGCCTTCAACGTCACGTCGCTCGACGACTTTGGCTATAACAGCACGCAATTCTTGGACCCCATGCAGAAGGAGTGGCGTGCAAAGACCTATGACCTCACCGATGTCAAGGAAAGAACAGGGCCATTCTCAGACGATGCAATTGTTGAGACAGTTGAGAGCATGGCGCGTGCTAACCCGTACGGAGATGTTGATGCCGTGGAAGATGCTTTGAAGGAGTATTGGGCCAAGAAGACCACAGCCAAGAGAGACACGGAGTCTGGGTCTATCCCACGGTACCGCAGGTTCCAGATCTAGATTCTGATTCAAAGGTGGATGATGCTGAGGTTCTTTTCTTATTCAATGTTAACAATTGTGCAGCGGATATTTCATAGTACATATATATATATATACGAACTTAGGGCCTAATGCAGGATGGCGATCGAAAACTCTATGATTTTAGCGCGAGATATTATAACGCATAAAATTAGTGTGACTGCCGTCTCGTACCAAAAACCTCGTTAAGTTCATCGCCACTGTAGCCCGCTGTAGCGGCCCGATTGCTCTTGATAGCTTCAATCGAGTAATAAATCTCGTTCGCCCCAACCTGCGGTGATCAAGAATAGCGGCCAAAATGGCCAACCGAGCCCTCATACAGTAACATAGGCGAGTTCCGGCCGATCCGGATAGCTTGGTACAAGAGGGACAACTCTTTTTAACGATTTATGCGATCTAGACGGTTAATACGGCTAAACAGCGCACGAATAGCTATCATTTTAGGTATGGCGTGTCTCTACAGCCATTTATCCCGAAACCTGACGCCTGTGGCTCACCTCGATAGTCGTTCTGCATCAGGCCCTTAGTTAAAAGAGACAGGGAGACTGCTGTCCTAGGATTTAGGTCGCAGATCGAATCTTTGACTGAGGAATCACTTGACGAAATCAGCACCGCCCTTCAAGACGGGACGTCCCGAAAATGGATCCTTGATACTGTTTCTGGGTTTCCAAGCTGTTTAGACGCTTTATCTAAGACAATTCCCAGTATCACCGTATCAACTTAGCAAGCTAGGTAGAGCCTATAGGTTTAGTCATCCCTATCTTATGGTATTCAATAGGCTTATCCGAAGCTAAGGTTCTTAATAGCATCTGACTAACAAATCTTGAGCAGTAGGACAGGATTATGATAATTCATAGGCTCTACCTAACATGCTGAGTTGATACGGTACTGCGGCTGTCAACGATGCATAGCTAGCTGCGACCCAAACCTTCGTAAATAGCGCCCGACCCATTCATAATCATTAGACGTGTATGCTAAATGAGCGATTTCCCAACGACCCAAATCTGGAAGTTCCGTTGCCTCTATTCGCTGCTTGAAGATATACACTGGTGTCGGAACGGATCGTACTGCTAGCGTACCAATGAGATGTACATTCTCTCGTTAAGATCGCAACGATGCGGAGACAAAGAGTATCAACTTCTAGTCCCGGTCAATCATTGTTAGGCATCAGACCATAAAGACTAGTGGAAATATACCTTAGCGTCGTATAAGCGAAGGTTAAACTGCTATGTATTACTTAGACGGGGCTGCAAGACCTCAAGCGTTGGTAGACCCTGCGTGGAACATGAGTAATCCTGTCCAAGACAGATGTCGACATTTTGGTCCAGAGCTTTTCAGGATCGACTTAGATATAAAGAGAATGATTGAAAAGGTTGTATATTATTAAAGGCTCCTACCTATGATCTTTATCAGTGAATCACGCCTGTCCGTACCTGGATCGCTATGTCGTGGACACAACCCTGCGGGGAAGGCCCCTCACTACCCTGCTCACCTGGGGGAGAACCTGGTCGCGAATGAACTCCTTGGCGCTCCTTTGGAACAGCTCCCCTTGATTGACCTGTCGTCGCTTTTGATGGGGAGGTTTGTCGTGGGGCACAGGGAAGCTCGTTAGAAGCGGCAATGGAGCAGGATGGTGTTCACCACGGTCGATAAACGACCCGGTAACGCTCGTTGAGAAAAGACGCGACCGACTTCGTCTCTTCCTCTCACCGATATTTGCACTTGGTGTGGGAGCAGCCCAACTTCACCAAGTACATGGCCTTAAAAGATGGTCGCCATGTAAATTCCCCTCTGACCTGCTCGTCTATCCGAGTAATGTTGTGCTTTCTGGTGTTGAGCTTCACAAAGATGCTCCCTGGGGCAAATTTCTCGGCGGTAAAGATCTGCAATGGGATCATTCTCTGGCAGAAACTGACATGATCACTGAGGACGTGGCATATTTTGTTGTGGTCAGTGCACAAAATGCGAGCTACATCTCACTCGCACACCGATACGATCATGGATCGCAGCCAGACCTACACCATCTGCGATCTGATGAAGGACGCGAGTAAGATAAGGTACAGGCCCGTGAAGTTGGAGCTTGCTGAAGCTACGGTGGCCATGTCATGCAAGTGTAAGACGGCCCGGCAAATCATCTTCTCTAGAGCCAAGAAACTGGAAGAAACCTAGATGTTAACTAGTTTGTATTGATCCGATACACCTGATCTAGGGGCACAACCATTACCGACACCCGTCTATTTCTACGATAATACCCTCCCTTCTAGGGGCTCCTTGCTATAGCGGGAAAATCTGGTATTAGCACGTCTTGTTGCAAAGCTCGCTTATCATTTACGTTAATAATAAGATAAATCGTTTCCAAATCCTAATTCTCAAGCATCTTTTGAAGTTCAAGTGAACCTCCTGAGCATTACTATATAATTATAACCTTTGCAGTTTTTCTCTCTCCGTAAAGGCTACAGATGAGAGGCTCTTGCAGCTGGCTTGAGTCCGGGAGCATTCTTCATAATCTTGAGCCCACCCTGATCTACAGCCCACTCTTCAAGAAGCCTCCGCACCTCCTGCACATCTGTCGCCTGACCGGATGCAAGCATGCCCGCAATAACGCCAGCCGCGACCGGCGTGGCTTCGAAGCAAAGAAGTCAGTCCAACTATTTCATCTGTGGGAGCAAAAGCCTCCCCGTCAAAAACGTGTGTGTGTCAAGAGCACTTACCATAGCTGGTACCAGTTACCCTTTCCGGGCCCTCGTTTGTGCCGACAAGACAGCTGAGCTTCGTAGCTGGTACCCAGTAGTCAACCTCTAAGAGATTTCAGTTATTGGTTTGTAATACGGATTGGCCCCTGAACGCTCCTAAGGACCCTTCCAGTCGTCAGCACTTCTGGGTCACTTACCGTCTCCATAATTAGAGCCCATTTCTGGATCATTCTTCTCCACCCATCGCGAGCCAGAATCATCGAGACCACCAATCACAATGATTCTTTTATCATTCAGTGATTCTGGAAGAGCCATACTCTTGGGGTTGGTATTCCAGTCAAGCTGAAAATGATAGGTTAGTATGGGTTGGGTTCGTTGTGTTGAAAGCATCTGCAAGCCTTGAAACACCAGCTTCCAGGACTTACATTCTTGTTACCTGCCGCCGATACAACTATTATTCCTGTCTCCACCACCGCACTAAGAGCTTGTCGGTGCACTTTGATGTCGTCAATCTCGATTGAGCAGCTCAATACGGCCTTCAAGGTGGGTTTCTTGGACCGCTGGCTGATGAAATGCTTCCTGATCTCGTCCAAGCACTGTTTCCAATCATCATCAGTGGTACGACTGACAACAAAAACACGGCAGAATGGGGCTGCGCCATAGTCTTTACCCGCGAGCAAGGAAACGATTGGACCACCGTGTGACTTCTTAACGATGGCTGCTCTAGAAGATGGGAAGCCTTCAACGAGATCAGGTTTCAGGACAGTCTTGCCCTGCTTGTCAATCAGGCCGAAGGATAGTCTTTTAGACTCATGTGGACCTGGAAACTTCGTAAATGAACTTTAGCTTTCCTGATCGTCCAGTAAAGGATTATTAAGAACTATACTCACGTCTCGATGTATTTCAAGTTTCGAATCTGTGGAATCCCATGTTTTTAGAGGCAATTCATTTGGGTCCGAGTTTGCTTCGGATGCTGCTCACCTTTAATCTTGTTGATCTGCCGCTCCACCACATAGGCGATGACAGGAACCTTGTCTGTATCAAGAGGCCGCCGATAATATATCTTGGGACCACTTTCACTCCAAGATGGCACATTGATACCGCTGTGGGATATAAAATGCAGCACTTGACTCTTCACAGGCAGGGCCTCGTATCGGAAGACCCTGTCACCAATCTTGACGCCATCAATCTTGTTCTGGCCTGGTTGATCTGACTCTGCCATGATGAGGAGGTTGGAAAAACCGGATTGGCGGAAGGAGAATTGCGGTGGTCGAGGTAAGGGTTATTGGATGATTGAAAGATGCGACTTCGACCATAATGGGCCCCGATGGCAATTCTTTATATCTGCACTCGAAGGTGAGTTTCTAACAGAACCGCAATAATCTCTGTTTTTAGCTACAAATCCTCGGTCTGTACGCGTGGCGGGATCCTGCGACAAGGGTTGCTCAGTCAAACTCAATACAACTGGCGAAGTGCATACCGAAATCATCCAAACCTTCGTACTCAGCCCGCCACACAGACACACCAACTGCATCCACTTTGCTCGACTAGGCAAAGGTTTACTTCTGAGGGTTCAGTTCAGTTCCAGCTAGCCACTCAGAGCCAATATGGAGCGTGGCACTTGTCCATCAAGCAGGAAAATCATATGGTAATGCCTGAGGGGTGTTGATTTAATGCCACCCTTGTCCCTTGCGGCCTGGAAATAGCACAACATCATATCACAGAAGATAGCCGAAACCTTTCCTTATCCAATTAAGAACGTTGCACCACACACACCAACTGAGACAAAGGTGATAGCCAAAGCTCAGCCGGGGTCAAGCAAGGACCGTACCCAGTATTCTTTAGACATTTGCGGAGGATTCCGAGGAAGGCGGAACCTGAACTCAGCTAAACCCTTGCCGTGCTTCTCGCGTTAAAACAGCGGCCAGACACCCTTTCACCGTCCTGTTTTATGCTGACAGTGTTTAACACGTTGAAATAACGATGAGACGATTACAGCCGAACGCTCTTCCAGCTGAGCTACTCGGGGAGACAACTGAAGAGTGGGATTGTTGGTTTGTTGAAATAACACACAGTTTAAAAAAGAAACGTTCAAGGTCACCAAGACTGGTAGATAGCTAGGGGCGCTGGGGCTCTGGAAAGGAGGATGGTACGTAACGAAATAATGACAAGCTGCGGATTCTTTGAGTGGCGAGGTTTGTCACTAGCGAATTGGAAATTAGTGACTTTTATGCTTAAGGGCCGCATCGCCGGCAACGTGACAAGGGTGTCTCTACCGGAATGAGAAGAGCAGGAATCGGTGGCCAAACGTCTAGAGTCACCATCGACTACTAAGCCGCGGCCGACAAAGCCGGCAAAGCTACCACCGATTAACAAAAGGCAGTTGATGGTGGGCAGGAGCCAGCAGCCATCAAGCCAGAAGAAACAACCACCGGAGAAACTTTGTCATCACGCGGGCAAAAGCCAGATGAGATATCGCATATGCATGAACCATTGTCGGCGTGGTTGCAGGTCGATCTTCCCCTTCATTCCCATGAGAAAGCGCACTGGACCGGGATCTCTTCCAATTCGCTCGGAATAGTTCGCACATATCGAGCCGGGCGGCTTCCCGTTTAGACAGTTAAAGGCCAAGCCAATGGTGTCGGAATGAGCCTTTTACGACTAGACATTTCCTTTTGATCACCTAGAACGGATAGAAGTGAGTCGAGCTATTGTGTGATAAGAGTAAACTATCGTTTATTGGCGTTCTTGGCCGTCATTTTTCTCTGCCGTCATCTGTTCAAACTGCCTTTGCCTCTTTGGTATAGTCTAGTGTAGATCTCGATCGCTGCTGAAACAGTGTCTCGGTTAGAAAATTGTCCGACTTGCCCTCTGCCTATCCGAACCTAGAAGGTCACCTGCCGCTAAGGGCCATGAGAGGGTGTAGTTGTGGGCGGGACACGCAAGCCACAGTCACCCCTCGTACCGTTTTTGCTTTGAGACCCTCGAATGGTACCATGGCCTATGCCGTTTTCGCAGCCACTAGCGATGGTCTCGAACGTTTCGTGCAGAGCCGTCACATATCGTCTTGCTTGCATCTGTGAGCCAGATACACCCCTGAGATCTTTTTTGGCCCTGTCAAAAAATATGCATGTCACGGCTCATGATGCATACATCACCCCATAGAGTGCAGATCTCGACATGACATGATTTTCATAGCGGGGGTGAGTTTAGAAAAGTTGATCTCGATTTAGTAAAAGGCTGGCCTACGACCACAGCGCGCAACATGTTGGTGACAAAATCCATTACTTGCAGCGACAATAACTAAACTAAGGAAGGGAGAAACAGATCACACATCGCATATCTCAGAGTTTGGCTTTGGGCTCTCCACCCTCCTCGGTGGCGGGACCTCCGCCTTCCGTGTCATCGTATTTGATAGACATGAACTGGCCAGGGTAATACTTGGCAGCCCACATTTGCGCCAGCATCTTCTGGTCAATGTCCTTCAGATAGTAATTGATGGGGACTCCGGCAACACCTTCAGCGGCCTTCTTCAGGTAATCATCCAGAGCCGTCATCATCGAATTGACATCAAGGACCTTGTTCTTGCTATCGTCAATGACCGCCAAAGCACTCATGGCAGACTCAATGGTCTTGCCTTGCATCTCAGAGGCTTGGCCGCTGGTTCGCGCGTCCTCGGCCAAGGACTGCACTGATGCTTGGTCAGACGCGACCGCATTCTGAATGCTAGCCACGGCTGCCATGTTGGACTCGGGGTCGAACTTTGTAAACTTTTCAACAGTTTTCGAGACCTCGTTGGCCACCATGGAAGGTATAACACCCATAGTCAGGACTGTCACATGAGATTGGACATTCTGTTGACTGAGGAGGTTCTTGACATCGCTGGCAAACTTGGAGTCCACGCCTACTTTGCCACTCTTTTTGGCAAACCAACCGCCCACGTCCATCGAGGCCTGCATAGACGCGGCCGCGGCCGTCATTGACTCTGAAGCAGAAGTATGCGTCGTATTGAGTATGTGCACCATGCCAACAAAGCTCGACCCAAAAGTCGTGCCGGAGATGATGGAGAACTTCTGTTTGTCCTCCTGGCTCTCATTCATGGCGCATTTCATCATGCTAGGGCCACTAGTCGGGTCCAGCTTGCTGCCAGGAAAGAGGTGATTCCACACCTTGATGGCTTTATCGATGTGCAAGACGAATGGGGCCACGATGGCTGCATTCTTATGTGTGCAGCTAACAGACAGCACCAGAGTTCCCTCGATGCTATGCCGGCTGACTTGGCGGCTGACCTGACGTGAAGCTGCGGTACCAATCTCCATGGATTTCTTGGCTCCGAAAACACCGCCCACGGTTCCAGACACGTATGAGGCAATTTGAGCGCTGTACGCAGCTGAGCTTTGCGAGTTGGAATCGAAAGAAAAGTACTGCACGTCCATGTTCATGGTGTCGTTGGCCAGAGGCATGTTCTTGATTTCGCTGCGCAGGTAGTCCACGGGGCTTTCGATTTGCTTGTGAACCGAATGGATATTCTTTCGCTTCTCCATGATCTGGGGCTCAGCCGTCATTTTGGCCTTTGCGTAATCACCCGCGGCTTTCTCGACAGCGGCGTTGAGCTTCTCGAGCTCTTTATCCAAGTCATCCGTCCCGACTCGAAGATTTCTGAGTTCGGTCTTGGTCATGGTGAGGCTGCGCTTGGATGATATGAGAGAGTTGAGAGCATCCTGTGCAGCGTCGACGGGCGCTTGCAAGGCTGCGATCTCGATGACGTTGTTGAGTGCTTGTTCATTTACAACACTCATAAGAGTGAGGCTGGGATCGTAAGGGATGGATGTAGGCATGATGGCCGACTACTTCAGTTTGAGACAGAGTAAGAATAAATCAAGTATTTTTTTCAATTTTGGTATTGACGGTTGAGATATCAAAAACTTTGCAAGATGAGACTGCAGGTTGAAACTTGGGCAGCAGGATTCCCAGGAGCAACTTTTGTATCTCACTGAGAGATACATATGAGCTAGACCAACTGCCTGTTGAGATTTTTGACAGTCGTTTCTCAAAAACGGAGCGAATGCTTTCAGCCAGCCACAGTCTAGAAGGCCAAGGTCTAGACTTCAAACTCCATCCATGATAGTCAAGAAATCGATAGTGACTAGAACCACCATAATCCTGCCTCAAACACTCTTGCGACTAAGGTGGCATGTTGTTTTCAGCTCGTATCAATAAGGCATCTTCCTCCGTGTCTCAATGACCTTGTGACTGATACAGCCTCCATGGAAATCTTCAAGTTAAGCGCCGGCATTATCACACACAGATGAGCCGTTTCGAGTATGGAGGGGTTTGTGACACGCCCACTTTGGGATGATGAACAGCACCTTTGTCATGTGGTTTATTTCACACATAAGGCTAAACGTGCGCAAGGGTGGCTTAACGCATTGACGGACCTAGCCGGCTTAGTCTAGTCCTGGTTCGACATTCTTCCAGTAGTTGCAGGAGGAGCCCAAGGAGTCCGGTACAGTCAATGAATGAAGATGTGTATCTACGGATATCTTGGTAAACATACATTGTCATGGTCAGCTACAACAATTCAGCCACAAAAGTCATTTTACGCAGGAAAGGGTGTCCGGTATGAACCAACGTAGTCCATTCTTGGTAAGCGTTATCACCTTGCAAGGCAGATCCAAAGACCAAGACGCTATTCAGAGCCCTTCGTGGCTCTTGCGTCATCTCAGCCTCATGTAGTCTTTCAGCATCAAACACGAATTGTGTCATGACGCGTTCTCGCACGCATTGGTAAGAGAAGGGCTAATTGAGGGGGGATCTAGAACTCGTTCCTTTCTCTCAAAGGTGTCATACTTATCAGAGCACAACCGGGGGAACTTTAATATGAGAAATACAAGCAGTGTCGCTCTTTACCCGAATTTGAAAAGCCGTCAAGCGTAGACTGCTGAAGTAGCATTCCCAGATCAAACTTATCATCGATCTACTGACTTTGATACTTGACAAGAAACACGGCTGGTGAGTACTGTGAACAGTTAGGATCGCATGGTTCCTGTACTGATCTCTGAACTTGCGGTCCTAGACCTCGGCAGGGCTTCCTCACATGGCTGCGGAAGTGACTGATGATGGTTTAGTGAGACATGGCTGTCCAGACAGCTTCGGAATGTCTTGTGTTGGAGGCTGGCTGACCATCGCAAAGTTGAAACTATTGAACTAAAGTTGACTATTGCAACTCTTGAATGCCAAATGGGGAAATTTCAGCTGAGGCCAGTCACTCCTGTAATGCGGAATAAGTTAGGGGAGATATTCGCCGTATTCTGAGATCACTTTTCCTTTCGGGGAAGGAAGTCAAGTTCCTGCTCAGGTATGGCGCACTCGGCGATACTAGGTAGTGTCTTGGAGGATCTGTACCTGGAGGAGATCTAGACTCAAGTGAGAATCTGCGGCTGAATCGGCGCCATGTTTGCCACTGACATAACTACCCCTCTTCTGATCTATTGACCGCGTTCATGCATAGGCAAACCCCGGCGAGCCCGAAACAGCTCAGCTGGCCACTGAAACAGCCACACGGATGCCCAGATAGGATAATCCGCGTCTGTCAATTGGGTTTGACTCTCGGGCCTGAGTTACCCTCATGCGTGACATATTCCTATATGTAGATTACACGTTCCCCGCGTTTTGCCTTTGGGCAACCGCATCCAACTTCCTCTCGTATAAATACAAGATTTATATCATGTCCACTACCGGTTTGGTTGATGACCTGTCCAACCTTGGGCTCTCCCGTTACGAAGGACTACACGACTACACAAACGGTGTTGAGAAGCCAACCCCAAGCGTCATCGAACGTTCCATTCACCCACCAACAAAAGCTGCTCCGATGGCTGTGCAGTCAAAGACTCTCCTAAGTGCGCCCGATCGCGTGCTGTTCAGGTTGAATCAGTAAGTCGCTACAGAGAAGGAAAGAGCACAAGCATTTCTCTAACCAGCACTAGGCTGTTCAAACCTACCAAAGACCTGGGCTCCGTGCTCACAACCCTCAACTATGCCCTATATCTGTTAGCATATTTCGACCACAAAGCCCATGGTCTCAAGTCCAAGGCGCTCTCGTGGGTCAAACCTAAGGACGCAGTCAGCGCTCTCGCGGGGCCTGCCGAGCCAGAGACCTCTCGCTTTGCCAGACTGGGAGGGGTTCTCTCCGAGGCACGATTGACCCTGCGACTCTTCGGCCTACTCCCCATCTATGTGCGGGTCAGGCAGTTGATGACCTCTAAGGGCATGGATCAGGTCCTCTACCTCATCGCCGCGCTGCAATGCTCGCTCTGCGCGATGTATCAGTTCCTCGAGAATCTAGCCTTCCTGACGGATCAGGGAGTCCTGTCAAAGCGAGGCTTGGGTCGCTGGACCGGCGGACATGTCTCCACCGTGTACAAGATTGCCCATCGTGCTTGGTTCCTGAGCATCATGTGCGACTTTGCCCGCCTGATGCGCGAAGCACAGATTTTCTTCCGAAGAAAGCACATTGATCAGGGTGACATCACTGAGGAAGAAGCTGAGAAGGCAGCGCAGTGGTACTCGGACTGGATCCGTCCGCTAGCTTGGCTGCCGATCGGATGGCATCTTTCTGGTTGGAACCACGACGGCGTCCCAGGCTTCAACTTGGGTGTCAAGGGCATTGCTGGTCTTCTTGCTGATCTGAGGAGGACAGCTTCGCTCTGGCATGATACACAAGATGCTATCTGAGCATTCGCGTCCCCATACGCCATGATGATAGCACGTAGTGGTTTGAGCTTGGTGCATATCGGCTTGTTGATATGTCGGATCGGTCAAGAATATGCAAAACACAATCGTTTTCTCTGTAGCTTTCCTGTCTGGCCTTGTCATTGTTTCATTTTTACTTTTGAGTACAGATTGAATATACATGCAGATTCGTTTTCAAGACATTCCCCAACGTCACCCTCATTCATATCTTTGGATAATTGTACCCTAAGTATATGTTGGTCTTTTGAGATAAATGCCGCAGTTGGGAGCGGAAGTACTGTCTTTCAAACCACTTGATGTGAGCCGGGCCCAAAGATGCTCTAGGTCCATCCATTTCCATTTGAATGCACACCCTGACTGTCGGAAAACTCGACCCGAAGCTGTGTGCGTGCTTGCTCCATGGTCTTCGAGTCATAGAGTCGCGGGCAAAGGGGTCGTGCCATTCGTTCCCTTAGCTGGTTTAGTTCTGAATGACTTGTGTGGCTGTCAATCTCGAGCTGAAAGCTAAAAACGGCCGAGACTATTATGTGATATATGTGATATCACAATAGTCGCCGGATTTTGACTTGGCCCCGCAATATCAACTGAGACATTTGCCATAGCCACTTTAGTACTCTAGCCCCCCCCCAAGTCAGGTGAGTGTGACTCCGACCCTCCAATCGCATTTCAAGATTGTTGATCTTGTCCATTCATGCAAGTAAGAAATGTAGTGTACCTGCATGGCCAGCTGAATGGGAACAATAGTTTCGCGCAATTTTCTTCCTCAGTGTTAGACTAGCAACAATGTACGTGATCACCCCTGTCGTCATCTTTTAACTGACGATGGCAAACGGTCCATAACGCGCAGGAACCTTATCAAAGACTCTTTCAAGACTCAATCTACGCCTCAGCGTGCAGCGGCGGCGGCAAAGAATGTCCACCTGATTCAATATGGGACGTGTCTCTACACACCCAGACTACACTATCCAAGACATTCCATTTCCATGTCTCTTGAGACTCTAGCCAGCCACAGTTCTTTGAAGATATCAAATTAATTTCTACTTAATGTATGTACTTTTCAACTATTGATCTGCTTTTCACTCCAACCCAGTCGATACCTCTACGCTCACCCGGTGGGACTAACTTTCAGCTAACCACAGATTACTCCTCGACACCTAGAAGCTGAACCAAAGGGTGGCTTCCTGAACGATGTGTGTGGGCCATAAATGTGACTTCGGGTAGGCTTGCAACGGATCGGTTATGGAATCGGGGATACGATTGTAGCTAGTATGGTGAGGCCTGAAACTCTCGGTCTAAGGGAATGCAGACCTATCGTCATCGAAGCAGGCGCGACCTTAGCACAAGAGGAAGCAGCTAGTCTAGAATTATCGGTGACCGATAATCACGCTTCTTAATACGCGAGGCACCATTTCTTACAGGGTATAGATGTTGGACTAATTTAGTTTTCTGCAGTTACCCTTGAAGAGCAATTCTATTGCCCCAGAAACGAGAGGGTCAGATATCGCAAATGCGTTTGAAGGCAATACGTGGCGAGGACCATGTCTTCTTTTGAAGGTTTCCCAAGAAGGTAAGGACTTTCATTTATCGAGAGAAATGAAAGTTGCATTTGACTCTTTACATGTACCTTGTCCTGTCAAAAGCCCAGACCCGTAGTATGTCTTTCGCACTCACTTTGGTGGTGTAACATGGCGTTGGGCCGTATCTGGTGTTTGGTCTGTTGCCCGCCTCAGTCTGCCTCGCCAAGAATTCTCTCAGGTCTGCCAAGACAAGCCACTCACTGGGCAGAACAGATCTGGACTCATGCTTTCTCGGGTAAGTGGCCGTGGAGAATAAGAGTGGCAAAGATAAACTGTGTGTGATATTGATTATGTCTCAGTTGGAATTGGTTGGGGTTGGCTTCTCATGTCTGTATCTGGAAGGTCCGTTGCCGCCACCCGTTACGAGAGGGTGGGATATGCAAGCAAGAACCACTCGCTTTGCCGTTCTTTTGTCGAGACCCCTGAGAAACTTCACAACAGCTCGTGGCGAAGATGGCATGTCGTCCCTGAGGTTGGGGAAGGACGAGTTACCCACAGAATGAGCAATATGGCGAGCTTCAGATGGTCACATGCCGACGTATATTCAGCCAGCCACATCCAGCCTGGAAGAGAGGCCGAGACCACGACATGGCCGACGACGCTAGCAAATGGATTTTCCGCGTGACTCAATAGTTGCAGCTATCATTGTGTCATATCGGAAGATGGGCGGTAACAATGGTCTTCGACAGACGATTCTTTCGCCTGTTCATCTATCTATATAATTCCGATTATCAGTCCATCAGCAGGTGCAGGAAAACAAGTCAGAAACAAGTCAGTTTTTATCAACGACATCATTCTATATAACGAAACTCGCTTCTTCAGCTGAATTCCTGCTCTTTCATTCATTACAACGTGCATTATACTTTTTTCCCTCTCTTTGCATTATTATTATTTCTTCTCATCGGCCAAAAAAAAGAAACCTTAGTGATGCAGGCACAACATACTACCAACAACAACGCCGAATCATGGAGGGTGGAGAATTTTCAGATACCTGTCCCTCTTGGAGATTGTTCAGTACATGTTCTTCTAGACATGAAGAAGAATAATGTCAAAAACGCTTTCATAATGGATGGGGGTAAAGATGGGGGTGAAGACGGGGACACTCACAAGGCCAGAGACGTCGTCTTGAGATACCTCAGAATCATCGACAAGGAGCTGAGGGGTTTTCTTGGCAACAAACCTCTCAGATTTGATGCCTGGGTTGTGACCCACTGGGATGATGATCACTATACTGGAGTGCTCCAACTGCTACAGGAGAAAAGCCCTACTACGCTCGGCCAACAGGAAGCCCGAGACTTTGTTGCCCGGTTCAAAGAAGGTTGCAGTAAATTGTATTGCGGTCACAAACCTCCCAGCGACATCATGAAGACCATCACCAAAATATTCGAACCCAAAGGCCCGCTCTTCGGAACAGACCTTATTGGCTTGGACCTATTTTCTGGTCATCGCATATTCCAACACAACTTACATGGTACCCTTCCAGATACTCCTTCTCCTAAGAATTCTCGCCCTGTTTTCTGTGTGTTTGCAGCCGGTGGGTGCTCGATCAGGACGCAAGTCGACCAAAAGAAAGTCCCAAAAAATGACTGTTCAATCATTTCAATCTTATCATGGCCATCGCATAACGCACGATGCTCTTTGTTTACTGGAGGGGACGGAAATCCTCAGCTCGAGAAAGAAGCCATCGTCGGGAGCCTTCGAGAACCAAATGGCGTTGCTTGGCTTCCGGAAGATGATGGGATATTTCTCATGAAATTAGATCATCACGGCTCTTCAGCGCAGACGTTTTACACGAAAGGTGAAAAAGCAAAGAATTTCCTCAAACATCTTCCCATAGTCCAACTAAGACCATACAACATTCTCATCACCCCAGGCAACCGATACGGACACCCAAGTAAGTTCCCTCGGTGCTGTGCAGGTTTGATGAGTCAGTCTTTAACATTTGATATAGCATACGACGTCATTCATCTGCTTAAAAGAGCGTTCAAGCAACATTCATGGGGCAAAACCAACAATGAAAACGCCATGAAGACAGTCGGACGTGTTTTCGGGACCAGAACACCATACTGGGCAAAAGCGGCGGAAGCAACCAAAGACGCCATCCCAATTAGCCATAACAACAAGGCGAAAATGGTCCCTAAAGAGGAAACACCAGAACACGTCGACGCTGGCACAGGCTACGAAGATGACGCCAAACGTGAGATACACGAGTATGAAACCTTCACAATTCTCGATAACTGGAGAAAGTGGATCGCCAATGAATTGGAGCAGTCGGTGAGCGGGCTCCATTCCTTGAACTTGGAATTTGAGTACTTAATCATTCAAAGACAGTCAATCTTGATACTGAACAGGAGCCAGAGAAAGAAGCTGCGAGGAGTGATTGGCTGGACTATCTCGTCATCAATCTTGAGAACCGTCAGTATGTGAAGTTCGCCAGTGAAGAAGAGTGGCAAGAGATTTCAGAGCAGCCCATTGACGAATATGCCGGAGTGACGAAGTATTATCTTATTCGATCCTCCTTCGTTGATGGAGAACCGCAAGAGATTCTCTGGACTACTGACGGGAAGGACTGGAATGGAGACGAACAGGGTTTCTCCCAGGTGACAGACAATCGTTCAGCCCCAAACTGGAAGTTTGAAGACGACAATTCTGCCACATTGCTCAAGAAGCGACCTGGAAAAGATGATATAAGCGACCTCGACAGCTTCGGCAAGAAAAACAAGTCCGACGGTCTCGAATCTAACCTCCGTACGCTGGAACGTCTGCGAAAGGACTGGCTTGCTAACGACGTGGGAGCTATCGATCCAGACAGTGCTAACACAAAGCGAGAGGAAGAGCTAGCCAACAAGATAATGAAGATTTCCGGGGTGTTTAAGTGGTCTACTTTCTTTGAAGACAATGAGTTAGGAAACCCAAAACAGGATCCCGAGCTCTTGCAAAGTGGGATTCTAGACGTCTTCAAGAGGCAGAAAGGGAAGAAGCAAAAGAAACTCGCAAATGCTAAATCAGGAGGCCCAAACAAGTCAAGCAAGTCAAACATAGGCGGAAACAAAAAGAACAGGGGGGTTGATGGTTATCAGTCAAAGATTTAACAGACAAGACAGAGCTCTCAGGTAGAATGACGTTTAGATTTAACCAAGATTCTAAGCTACATGACACCTAGCATTGGCGTTTGTGCTGTTTCCCTAGGCTTAGGCACCTCTGCAGCGTGTAAATGAAGATACAAGATTTCCAGAGTTTAACGAGGGTTTTCTATACGTTTATCATTCGTCTTCTCCTGAGAGCACCATCTCAGAGCTCTCGGCGAGACTGAACATTTGTTAGTGACCTCTTGTGGCACGTTGTTTCGAGAAAGCCCAGTTATGAGCTCGCTCGTGGAGCTGGGGCCTGTAGCTCTTTAGTAGATGAAGCGGATTTCTCAATGTAGAAAGACAGATATGAAACGATATCTCTTGTCCACGGCCCAGTGGGGCAACGGGTCGGCGCTGCTTCCGTGTAGGGTAGCCAGAGTTCGTCGATGTAAGGGCAGAAAGAGGCGAGCTGGAGTGGCTCACCAGTTCACACCTTCTCCAGGAGCGTTAACGGTATCACCCGTGCGTTTGTTGGGCAGCGATAGATGTGATTATCTGGTCGTGGCCTGGGTCAATCAGCCCAAACGCTGAGCGTTTTCCACGGGCGTCAGACGCGCAAGAAGTATCAGCTTTATGTGCAGTAGGTAGACAATAAAAACCAACATTCCAGATGCTTCTGACGTCTTCTAGGTCTTGAATAACAATGAGAATGATTAAGCCTAAATCAATAAGAATACATTGTTAAAGGAACATGGTTTTCTTAAACAAATAGTAAAATCACTCCAGAAAAGCTGAGATTATGATAATAACATCGTGATAATAGAACATCTCATCGAGTGTCAGTTTCTTTTGTCTAGGCGGTAGAGGACTATAACATCTAAACTTGTTTATCTTGTTCTTCCAAAGCTCTTCAGCCAGCCTTCGGAGCGTTGTACTGTGGCGCTGTACTTATATTGTTCCTACCTACCCTTATCGGTGCTGCTCAACCTCTTCCAAGTCGCTCATTCAGCCGTGTCTCAGAATGATGCAGCCACCTCAACTTGTTATTGGTTGCCCCCTGGGCTGCCTCACTATCCCCGCTTCCCACAGCCTCGGCTCCGCCTCAATTTTCCGCGCTCATCAATCATCAAGAAAGAGTCAAGGTGGGTTAAAAGACGAAATCCCCCGCCAATTTCCATGTTGCACTAACAATTGCCTACCATCCAGTGCTGTGGCACGCTTGCCCCCCAGCGATACGCTATGGATATCGCCGCTCTCCTCATCCAGGCCCAGGAAGAGTTCTCACAATCTCTATCGTACGATGAGCGAAAAAGTCTTCAAACATGTCAATCGCCAGAGGACCTATTACAATCGATTGACAGGTTCGTCAACGTAGCCCAAAAGCGACGTTGTGGCAAGGCCCTTCTACACAAGATTAAGAATTTCAGCGACAAGCTGAGTCCTTACTTCAAGATCATTGACATCTTCTGTTCGATACACCCAGAATGGGCAAACATTGCCTGGGGTGCTTTGAGGCTCATCTTGCAGGTATGGATCAGATGGTCTCTTTCGGGGCAATACTCAACTAACTTGCTGGCACAGCTGGCTAGTAATTTTGGCACATTCTTCGAGAAACTCTGCGAACACCTCGGATATCTCAGCGACGTCATTCCTCGCTTCCATGATGTCTACACTTCCCTAAATGGAGATTCTGGCTCTCCTGTGAAATTCTCGCCGAGGCTCCCTGAGGCTTTGGTTCGATTTTATCAATGCCTCTTCGACTTTTTTCATGCTGTGGCCAGGGTCTTCACAAAGAAGGATGGCAGTAAGACATACCAGATACTTGCAATTGTCTATCACAGCACGCATTAACGAATGTGTAGGTCTAAAGAAGACACCAGTCTACGTTATGAGCATAATGATACAGCCATTTGAATCCCGATTTCAGGATATTCTCCAGAGAATGAGAGCTTGTCAAGACCTTGTTCAGAAGGAACTTGACTTGGCCCTCCTAAGCTCAATTAAACTTGGGCAAGCGAAGACCTCGAGTTTACAGAAAGACTTAGACAAAATCTACCAACAAGTCTTCGAACTCAACAGCAATATTACAGAAATGCAGCAAGGTTTGCTTGATACTCGAGTCCATCTAATGCGAAACGGTTTTTGACAGAAAAATCACAGATCATCTATCTCAGAGAATTCTTGAGTGGATCTCTCCTCCGCTATACAAGTCGCCGTTTGAAAAGGCCAAGAATTCTCAAGAGCCTGAGACTGCCGAGTGGCTTCTGGATGAGCCAAAATTCCAAGCCTGGAACGCAGCTGAAAGCCCCCAATCGTCACCTATGGTATCTGGGGCGGGGAGCCAGATCATTTGGGTCAATGGTACAAAAGCCTTACGCTAACCTTGACCATTCTGAGTCATCACTAATCCGGCTTTCAGGCAACCCTGGATCTGGGAAGACGGTTCTGGCTGCATCAACCATAGACTTTCTGACATCGTCTGAAGAACTCGGCAATATTACTTGCTATTACTTCTTCGACGCTACATCTGCTAATCCAGGTACTCGGTACGATGCGTGGCGCGCTATAGTAGCTCAGCTCTACAAGCAAAGCTGCCAGATAGAACAAGTTCGAGACATCTTCTCTCTCGCTGTTCGCAAGGTCCTAGACCCCGCCTCTGAGGAAGAGCTACTGGATGTTCTACGCCTTTGCGCCGCAGTACTTCCAAGAGTGTCCATTGTTGCAGATGGTATCGACGAATGTGCAGAAGCTACTCAGTTTTTCCACGATGTCTGCCGGCTCTGCGATGTCCCACGCGTCCGGGTTGCACTCTTCAGTCGTCCTAACGTCGCCCCAATTCGTCAGTCATCATTGGTCACGTCTATTCAAACAAACCGGAAAGCTCTGGATAGAGATATCGCCAAGTTTTTCAATCAGGAGCTGGTCTCGTTAATGCGATTAGGCCAACTTCCTCGGCATGCGGAGCCCCATATCTCAAGTCTAACTGACCATCTCGTGTATCGCTCCGATGGCATGTTCCTTTGGGCACGACTGATGATTACATATCTACAATCCCCAGCCTTGACTCCCGCTCAAAAACTCAGGATTGCTCGTGAGAAAACACCAGAACGCATAAACAACCTCTACCTCAGAATCTTCGACTTGATCCGGTCCCTGGATGAGCCAAGCCAGCGCCTAGCCCGAAAGATATTCCTCTGGTGTGGCCATGCCTACAACCAGCTTACCGCCCAGGAGCTGCATGCTGTCACCAGTGACGAGTTTCAGAGTGATGACGATGAGCTTGTCGACATGGACAATGTCATTATTATAACGTGCGGTGGCTTGGTTGAGAAAAGATCTGACGGCACCTTTCATTTCATTCACCTGACCGCGAAAGAGTTTATGTCTTCGAACATACTTACTTCTCCGTCGGGAATCGACTTCGCTCCCTCACCGGCGCGGGCCATGGGTGAGATTGCACGTACTTGTCTTACGTATCTCAATGTCCGGATGCCCGCGAGCCCCCTTTCTGGAGACATGTCAAGGAAGGCAACGGTCGACGAACTAGTGATTCAGCAGCCGTTTCTCTCCCATGCAGTGCTAAATTGGTGTTTCTACCTCAACCATATGCTGGATATGGATCGTCAGGAGTCTTTGTCCTCTTGTGACACGAGCACCAGAGATTGTCTCCTTGTCCTCGAGAAATTCTTCACTCTCAAGCTCAATATTATGGCCTGGCTCGAGGCTTTCTTTACCCTGACCCCGAATAAACCCCCAGGCAAGGGTATATTCATTCCGATGGATTCAGTTGTCTCATCTTTAAAGGCGTCCCACGTTTCACTCTGTCAAATATCCTCGTCAATACTAACAGCTTCGTTGGACAAAACATCCCTTCTCAACGACTTGGAAGAATTTGCGCACACCCTCAACAGGATTAACAATACCTGGGGCGACACTCTGTGTCATCGGCCACAGGAGATCTGGAACGATGTTACTTTATTTACCGTCAGCCGCTTTCTACAACCAACAGCTGCCGCCATTGTTCAACCGGTCGAGACAAAGAACCTAGAAGACGACGATAAAGGGGACCCGAAGTTCTTTATATCAGCTTCATCGACTGATGGGCAGCGGATGGGAGTTTTGCAAGTGTGGCCCTCACCGTAAGTTCTCCCAAACACATTCAGTTTATAGAATCTGTTTATTAACTAGGACAAGGCTCTTCAACATGCTTTGGTCACGACCGTCCGACTTTTGTGACTATGTAAAACGGCATTGTGATTTCATGGGCCTACCTCAAGATATTAATTTGGAGAACGCCCAGCAAGCCGAAAGGTTTATCCCTCTTCTGTGCCCAGGCTGGACGGCACAGTTTCAAGTGTCAAAATTAGGGAACAGTGAGCCAGAAATGCTATACTCCACTGATATCGAAATCAGCGAGCAGGAAATAGCCCTTCAATTGCGTCAATCATTTAGGCAAGGACCCCTTGGAGAGTGGAAACTCTACTTCCCAATGGCAATTAGTCCCAGTCTCGCCATCGTTGTGGTGCTGAGAACTGTGTATGCTATGGGCCCTGACCTCAAGTGCCATAACGTCAATCGACCTACGTCATTGGT
Source organism: Fusarium decemcellulare (assembly GCA_013266205.1). Lineage (NCBI taxonomy): Eukaryota > Fungi > Ascomycota > Sordariomycetes > Hypocreales > Nectriaceae > Fusarium > Fusarium decemcellulare. Next base: position 34,625 of record JAAGWO010000056.1, read on the forward strand.
CCTGAACTCTGCTGATATAGATCCTGAAGACAGCAACTGGTCCAACAAGAGGCGTTTCTTTGAGTTGCCCTACTCTTACAAAACCAAAGTCGGCTGTGACGACAAATTTCTCCTCCTTCAGGAGGAAGACCCAAGGCTTGTAGGGCAGGTCTCAGTTGTCGTTTTTTGTCTCATTGTGAATGCGAGAGGCATTGAGGCACACTGCGTTAATCGACTTTCATACAAACCGGGAAATGAGCATGAAAGTCTTTGTGAACTCCATTGGCAACAGCCGTGGTTGATATTTGTCGCTTCCTCAAGTCTTCAGGCTTGGAATCTTCAAGAAGGTAAGCTATGCTTGATCCCTCTTCTAACACTCTGCCTTTTATTTCCGAGGCCTTTCTGACTGGCATAAAGAAGCAGAATCCATTCAATCCATATTTAAGCCAGATGGATCCCAGCACATTCCGTCCATATTTACACCACATGGGTCCCAGCCAAAGCCACACATTCAGAGCATTGGTTTCTCACACTGCGGTGAATATGCCACAGCCAAACTCTCGACACAAGCCTGGCCAACTGTCCTTCCATTACCTCATGTACAGTCGAATAAGCGAACACAGGCTGAGTCCCACGATGGCCAACGAAAGAGGCATAAGAAGGCAGAAACGTGTTCGGAGCTCGCACTTCTATCGGGCCTAGCTGCTGCGGAGACGTCAGTGGTTGTTGGTGACAATAGAACGGGCTCACTCTACCTCAATCGAGAGGTTAAATTTTCGGGAGTGCAAAGTGTTCAGCTTCACAGGCTTCGCAGCGAGACTCAAGAGACCGCATCTTTGGTAAGCCTTCCCAGCGATATCAACTTGCGCACTCTACGGCCTTCTGTCAGAGAGACAGAGACAGGAGAAGAGTACATGCTTGTTATGAACAAGCAACAGCTAGGGTCGTATGAATCCGATGATGCCTCGAATAGTCAGCTTCCATTCATAATTAGACGGGATGTAAGGTCTATTAGGTTCTTGCAGGATACCACCGAGGACGGGTCTAGGGGCAAACTATTACAATTACGAGATGATTGAGAGGTGTTTATGGAGGCAGTAGAAATTGAGAATTCTCGAGTACTTGGTGTCCAATGCTAGGTATTACCAGATTTTAGCCAATATCCACTAGAAATGGCCCAGATTGACGATCGAACAAGGACGCATATTGACATATACCGTCACCATCAAGTCAAGAGGTAGAGACACAGATATGGATTACTAGAGACACCTATCTGCCTAGTACTTAAGGAGTGTAGTATGGAAGCACTAGACTACCACAGAGACAAACACAAAACCAGAGACCACCTTTTTTTCAGCCTGGCAGAAGGGGACTCAGTACAACAGGCAAGGAAAACTTTGACAGGACTCCATCCCGCACGATATTATGCCTTGTGGCAATTTTACTTCTGCTGGGTAACACCGATGAAGTGGAAGCAGTGCTTGAAGGCCTTGGCCTCGATGGCAAAGAGACCACCGTGGTCGAGCAGGGCAGCCGGGTGCCAGAGGTCGGGAGTGACGCGCTCGAGGAGGTCGTAGTAGCCGTTGAGACCAGAGGGTTCGGTGACACCCCATGGGTTGCGGAGGACGACGTACTGCTTGTCGCCCATGGGCATGTAGCCGAGGACCGAGTAGGCGTGGTTGGCCACGACGTTGCTGCCTCGGTACATGTCGCCGGTGGCATATGTGAAGGCGGTCATGGGGTTGATGGTCTTGTTGTTGACACAGTTCTGGCGGACAAGGCCCAGGAGGCTGTAGGCAGAGTGCTTGTCACACTCGAAGTAGTGGGGGTGCTGGCCGTTGATCTGGGCCATGGCCTTGATGGGGTCACCGCAGTGAGTCTTGGTGATATCGGGGTGCTCAGACGAGTCTCCGCTGATCCACTTGGCAAAGGCCTTCTCGTAGAGGCAGGGCCAAATGTCGGCTCCGTCGCTGGAGCGGCAGTAGATGGGCTCGTTGTTGGAGTTGTTGATGGGTATCTCGTAGTCCACCTGGACAGTCTCAGTCTTGGCATTGTTGGGTCCGCCCTGGTCGTGGAACTTGATGGAGAGCTTCCTCTTCTGCTGCTGGTCGCGATGGACCCGGGTGGCCCGGTTGATGCACGAGGGGTCGGACCAGAAGACGGAGAAGAGAGCGGCAATCAGCCAGCTGTTGCTCGCGCAGCCCTGCGTGGGGTCATCGAAGCCTCCACGGAGAGCCTTCTTGCCCTCACCAATGTGGTACATGGCAAGGTCGCCGATGAGGCGAGTGTTGAGGTCCTGGAACATGCGGTCATACATGTCGCGCCAGGTGCTGTTTGGAGGGGTCCAGTGGCCGCTCTCCATGCGGAACTGGCTGACCAGCTCGTTGATGGTGAAGGTCAGGTCGCGGTTGGACAGGGTCTTGCCCAGGGAGTGGGCGTGGAGGACAAGGTGCATCTTACCATTCTGCATGCGAGCCATCTTGACCTTGCACTTGTTGAAGTCCTTGAGACCAATCTTCTCAAGGTCATCAAGCTTCATGACCTCGGACAGATCAGGAGTCATGAGGTCACGCTCCTTGAGGATCTTCATCTCCTTCTCGGTGAGTCTCTCAGCCTTGCGGTCCTTGTTGTTGAGCTTCAGGCCAGCAAAGAGGACAGAGTCGTGCTTCATGTCAAAGAGCTCATCGTAGTCGGTCTGCAAGACGTTGGACAGGATCTTGGCAGTCATCGTGGATCCCTTGTCGATCTTGCGGCCAATGAGTGCCTCAACGAGGGCGTAGGGGTTGACAGCACCGATGTTGACGTCCTTGGGAGGAGAGTCCGGCTGGATCCTGCCACCACCGGAGGAAGAGGACTGGACATCACGGAGCTCATCATAGCCCGTCTCGAGAGTCTCAGACTTCTCGACCTTCTGTCCGAGGAGAGCCTCAACAAGGGCATAGGGGTCAATGTTGACGGTCCTGTCCTGAGAGTTGGTGAATCGGAGGTCGCCCATATTGAAAGGTTGGGGGTTGTAGTTGATAAATATTTTGAGTGTGATGTTTGCGGTGGAAAGTTAACGAGAGAATGTCTGTAGAGAGGTGCTGAAAAGCTTGATGAAGTGATAACTGATGGTTATCAGTGCCGAGCAACAATCAAAATCAAAGGCCGTCTTTGACATGTTATATACTTGCTTCTCTCTATACAAAATCCTCGGGCCGCTCGTATCCCAGCCCCCGTCAATGGCGAACGCCACATTGTCAGCTATGAATCACAGAGAGTGCCAATACAACTCTCTCCGCTCGTAGAAACCACAATCTCACCAGCGTTGGTCGAGTTCCATTCAGTACGAGATGGGCTTATGTCGGCATTTCTTTCGGTGAGAGCCGCGTCAACGACTATTCAATCATGATCAAAACGATCAACCCCTTGATCTAGACCAACGAACCTAAACAAGCCCCCCGGTGGCTTCCCGCATACATAGGCGCCAAATTCAGTCCATTGGAGCCCCTGGATTTCCCCGCAATGTGACACTGGCGTTGGACAAACTTTTCGTAATGAAACCCAACGCTGAGCTCCCCGCATCTTTGTCTGAGCGGGGGATGAAAGCTAGAAGCTCACTCACTGACCAAAGCGTCATGTCTGGACTGTTTTGGTCGTATCAGGGGCACCATTCCATCCGAGACTTCCACGCGAGCCTCATTCTAGAGGCGATGAAACGAATCCCATGCAACTAGATCCCTGTAGACAGTCCATCAACCTCAAGAGCCGCCCTCACGCAAACAACGACCAATGCTATCCGGCATATTCACCGTCATATGTCTGTAATTTGAACATTTCGCGGGCGTCATGCTGAGAAACTGAGGGTGGCAACTGCAGACAAGAACATTAATTATGTTCCCTTCATCCTTCATCCTATAGCCATTGAGCGATGCCGAGAGGATTTAGACTAGCCATGCAGGCCGTGAGTCTGACTTCATTCTCGAATGATGCATATGAAATTTATGCAGTCGGCATGCATCAAGCATCAGGAATTGACCTCGGCAACGTTCCGTGGCGACTCTTGCGAGGCACCTAAATGCTATCCAGCACTGACCTGGATGGGCAGATACATGAGGTGGATGAGCTTCGACATGTGGACAGTGGCATCCGTCTTCCCCGGTAGCGTATCAGTCTATCAGATGTTGAGCCAGCCTCGGGTTTTAGTTCCACCGCCTCCATTCAGCCTCAGAAATACTTTTGAGCTAGGCCCAACCACGGGATTGGACCTTGATGAGAGCCAGTCTCGGGCTGTCGGTAGAGCTCGGTGGTTCCTCGTCAGCATGAGCCTCAAAGCTAGAGGTTTGAAGATGCCGACGCAAATCCCATGGGAAACACGGGTGTTGGGATGGTAATTCTAGGTGGGTTTGAAAACGCGTTCATGCAAGTCAGTCAGGGTTTTCTTTAGCTGCAGGTAAGGGTAGTGATGATGGCGAGAAGGTATCTGACGAGAGGAAGTCGGTCAGTCCGGATGCCACCGAAACTCGACAAAAGACACTGCAACGATGAATGCGTGTGAATTGATCGAAGATTCGCTTTTATCAATTTTACAGATGTCATATCTTGTCCTCCAGCTAGATAGTCGACCATCTCTGCCTGGTAGTGTCTAGCCCAAGGTTCCTGTGCTGAAACTCCATGCGCCCGCAGTCTACATGAAGGTTTTGGACGTCGTCACAAACATCAATGGCATGCGTTTCAGTGAAAATACTCAGAGTGCGACTGACGCTCACCTGAATGCTCACCTATCTTCCTTTCAATTCTTGATTATAGAATGAACCGTCGCGAGATCCTTGTCATGAATCCTCAGTTGAGCCTCAATGACGTCACGCACTCCGGAGAACGTTTCGGCTTGAGGCGGTTAAAAGTGGGGAAGCCGAGAGATCCGGTCTCGACACGTGATTGGTGGCTGATCAGATTGTCTCTTATCTTATCAAGTCATCATCGAACGCACGTCTTCCTCACCCAGGACCTGTTTGAAGGCAGGCATCTGGATCAATATCTCCAATCATCTTGTACCAAAAAATAGAATCTAGCCCTCTATATTCGTTACTAACTCAAGGCAAGAGCTTACTTCGATAAATGCACTTTAAGTTATTTACTTAAGCTCCTCGACATGAGCGTCTCTGAAAAGTGTTGTTCTTTTCCAACTCCACTACCCTACACCCGTCGGTGGAAGCCCCGCAATACCTTGAGATGGACCGCCACCGGACCTGCGTCCGGAGTCAAGCCTAAATTGCGGGCCATCTCTGAGCCATCATCATTGATTGTCTTGCAATTTCGCTTCGGCTCCCTTTGCTTCCAGGCACAGATGAGATGTGAGCCGCCCTGGCGGAGAATTGTTCATAAAGTGGTATTCTCAAGTTTGTTCGGCCTATCCGGGGCCCATTTGACAGTCGCCAGGGTGCCCTTCGTGGTCGTAAGGGACGTTTTGACGTTTGATCGGACAACACGCTGATGGGAACTTTCGCGCTGCCGATGGCCCCAGAATTCGAATAGTTCTACCCTGATACCTCATCTCCGGCTCAAGCTAATAATCTAAGGCAACATTGAGGGCATCGTCGCCAGCCTGATCCCCCCTTGAGCTATGGCGATTAAGACCGACAACGTCCATCTTCAATTCTTCATCAAACAGTGACTCAATACACTCTGAGGTCTATATAACCGATATTTTATAGTGAAAACTAATCCTCTGGTTCATAGGACACTGGGGTTTAGGTGTTATTTCTTTGCTACCACTGCAATCGCCCGCCTCCTCTCAACCGCCACTCACTTACAGACTCCGTGATGGAGTCGTCATGGGTGACAGTTTGTGACGTTGAATTAGGGCTTGAGTATTTATAATGGTCTCTTCTGCTACCTTTACTGTGTCTTGTTGAGTATTGCCAAAGCCGTGTCATAAGTAAGGATTGGGACTTTCAGGGCACTCCTGAAACAAACAGGACTACAAATCCCGGCAAGATGCTAGCCAAGCCACCTCAAGTCAGAGAGTGAATATTCCGCACCTTAGACGGATCCCGGCCCACCCTTAAATGAGAATATCCATATTCCATTGAAGCTCAATATGGCTATCTTGGATGAACATCTTGTAATATGGAACGAAAACACCGTGTTTCAAATAAAGCTACGGACTCGATGGGAGATCGCATGATAATACCAGCCGGGACACGACCATTGCTTCATATTCATCACCTGCTCGTACTACAACGTTCTCGTGAAGCGCCCATGATACGCACGCTGGCACAAGCGCTGCACCGACCACGTTTGGGCGACACCACATTGAGAGCGCTGAAAGCCCGGACCCTGGGACCTCACTGGTGATCTCCGTGTGATGCAGCCTCTTCGCGTCCACACATACAGATTTTGTCGCATCGTTGTGTTGCATTGATAGATTTAGTCAAGGCCAGGCCACGTTGTCTGACAACTGAAGATGCACCTATTTCCTGGCCAACATCGAATTGCTGCAAAGACAGGTGATACATTCAGTTGGTGTGCGGTGCAGTGGCAGCACATACCTTTTGACTTTCCATTAATCAGCAATTGTCAAGGGCACAAAAGTTGTGACACCGAAATGGAAATACATCCTTCAAAGCTCCTTTATGCACATCTTTCTTACGATACGAAACGCTTAAGCATTGACTGAGACCAAGTCTTTCGGACTGATCTTTCTTGTCTTGTCTGCTCCGTCGATTGATTGCCCTTCTCAGAGGTGGGGTTCGCATCGCAAATGCCGGTTGCGCTAATCCGATTGAGGCGTTAAATCTTATGCCTAAACAAGAAAAACCTCAAAATGTTGGACATGGGAGTCGCAGGTTCGATCCCGACGAATAAAGTGGCTATTTTTATAAAACACCAAGAGTCTGACTGGATGCATGAGGTTCTACATCATTACCCCTCTTCCTGAAGAGGCAATGGTTACGTCGTCGCAAAGGTGCATTGCGCAACCGTTAAGCCGACAGCTCCGGTAGGAAAGGTCAGGCCGACGGGTGAGTCTTGATGCGGCGATCGCTTGGACCATTCTGATGGAGGGGCCAACCAGGTAGCCGGCATTGCCAACTTTAACGAACCGTTTGGACAGTAGCGGGATGCGGTGTGTTTGTGGACATTGACTCTTTGCGCGCCATGGATCATGTGGTGCCGGCGAAATGCGAAAGTGAGCTGCCACCAGAGGCGAGGTTCAGTTTACTGCGAACCCGTCATGGCAGGCGTCGGCATTGTCCATATCCGCCTTCGGAATGCTTCGCTTGCGCTTTCCGTCGCCGACAGATTGATAGCTCTCCTCTCTCTCTCCATCTACGTAGTACTTTACCAGTCGCAATTGAGTCCTCCCCTGGCAGACATCCATTAGTAATAACCCACCCAGGAATCCTTCGGCACAGCACACGTCTCAAATCGAGATTATGACGCCGCAGCTGTCTCCCACTTGATGGCTAACTGGGAATAGACAAAGCAACATTCGGGGGCGGGAGTCGGGAGTCCGAGAGGTATTTATTGATAAAGCAGAGGCGCTCATTCATATTACCCAATTGGGTAAGTCTTGTTCTGGCCCATCTCGCTCAACCGATTGCCCTCTCGTCTGATTCACCCCGCCGGAAAGATGGAAAGCAATCATCATGAACAAAGAAATGCCGCCTCTCCCAGTTTTCACCCAATTCGGCAGATTCACGAGGTGAAGCAGTTGACCCCGCTCTTTGGCCTACCGTATCCAGATTGCGCTCTTCTCTCCGCACCAGCTCCCTGGGAACTGGATCCGTTTGGCTGGCCGGGCGCTGACTGAGCCCTGCATGAATAAGCAAAAAAAAACAAAAACGAAAAAAACAAGAGGCGTTAGCACCAAAGAGGGTGCAAGCGCGCAACAAAAGGGGGTAGACGGAGTGTCGCGGGCGGGGCATCTGGTGGGAGCGCTAGCCTGGGTCTTGACGTGAACCAAGAAGCCTACAGTAGAGAGATGCGGTCGTCAGCATGGTGGGCTTCTGCTTCTTGTTGGGGTCGAAGGC
>JAAGWO010000057.1:0-68994 GCA_013266205.1 Fusarium decemcellulare
CCTCTGCCGCCCGCCCGCCGCCACCCTCCACTGGAGTCTAGAGATTCCAAGCTGAGCCAGATCTGCAGCCTTACAGGCGCCGGCTGTGACTGGTTCGTGTCGGTCCCTGACTCTTATCCACGGCTAAGCCACCTTGTTACGACTCGTTGCAGCAGCTGTTTCACTACAGACAGTCCGTCGACTCAATTCGATTCAACAAACCTCAGCTCGTCCTCGCCAAGCCCCCGAACGTACAACAGCCGCTGCGTCATGGACGGCTCCCGACTCTAGCTCGGCGCCATGCACACCGACCCGGAAGCTCCAGGCTAGTTGCAGGACAACTGTCAGAGTCTCAGTTACACGGCCCCCCATTTAAGTCTATTCATAACCTTAATGACTGTATCGCCAACGGAAACGTTCCCTCGGCGGCCTGTCTCGGTCCTATTCAGAGACGCTGCATGTCAGCGTTCACCTCCTACGTCGAGACATTCCAACGGGGCCCTTTGTTGCCTCAATGTCGTCAGCGCCGCGGCACCATTCGAGGGCAGCTTATCGCGATCGTCGCCTGGTCCATATTTGTCCCCAGCCACTCCCTAGGCGCCATGTCGATCCTTGATAGAGACGGAAAAGATGGCGCTAACATTGGTCTAAATTGGTTGAGGTGGCTGAGTCAATTGGCCCCGATTGAAACAGTTGACAAGAGCAATGATTAAGCTTATCTTGACGGGCGTGATGCAACCTGCGCGCATCACGGATGATCCTCCTCGGGATGTCGATCGGGAACTCACTATCACCGATGGAGTCTTCACGTCATTCACTGCCTGCAGACGATTATTCTCCGGACAGTATCAACTGCCCCTATCCGTGACGCGTAATCCGAGTCGCACTGACTGAGCTGCATCTTGGCTCTGCACTTGTGCTCCTAGAGCGTCTGGGCGTTGATCTCTAATTTCAGGGATTCTTGGAGCGGGGGCTTTGAATCACATGCAAGCCAGATTATCAATCGGAGGTTGGTGATGGCTATGTTAATTAACTCGACAGTTTAGACACTGAATAGCGCCCCGTCTTGTGGGTAAAGATTGTTCCTTGAAAGTCATTACATGTGACTACCCGTTCACTGACGTAGCCGAGTCGTATCTCTCGGAGCTCACAAGGTCCGAGCATCCCGTGGAGTATTCGTCCGGGGTCCGGGGCAACCCGGGGCGCTTGCTAGGATAGAGCGGAGAACTAGCTAACAGACGCCTAGCTGTCTTGGCCTCCCCGGAGATTTGCTAGATGTCTCTCAAACTCCGCAAAGTCGGTCATGTCCTCTCCCGTAAGCACCCAGTCGGGGTTATTGTAAAGTGAAAAGTAGTAACCCTGGTCCTCTTCCGACATGCCGCCTACTGGGGCAGAGTCGAGCTGGGGAAACCAAATGTTGGAGATGTCCCACAGAGTATTGTCGGAGAGTGGAACCTCGACGTCGATCTCTGGGTCCTGCGGTTGATCTGCCAGTGGAGGCTGGCCGGCGTTATTCGATTCGAGACTTTGAAGCAGACTTTGCATTACCCCCCAGAGTCGTTGAACTTCTTGCAGCCTTTGGAATGCAATCGAGTTTCCCCTCTTTACCAGAAACCGTAGCGTGTCTAAGGCGTCATCAAGTCCCGGTGTTGGATTGATTCTTTCTTCCCCTTTGCATGCAGAATCAAAGATAGCAGAGAGGATCATGATAAAGGCTGCTGAAAAGGTTGCATCGAAATCAATGAAACCAAAAATGACTAAAAGGTTAGCCCAGTCATGAGTGAGATAAGGAACATACCTAGCATGTCCTTTTCCCGTAACATGACGATGACCTTGAGGAGCCTCCTGGCAGCTTCGGAGCACGTTCGACACAGCTTCCCCAGTGGCGATGAACTGAGCCTCTCTCCAGAAGTTCCATTACCGCTTAGAATAAGCTTAGCTACGTGGAGCATAATCGGACGAATGGTGAGGAGTGTGGCCTGTTAGTTAGCGTCATTCGTAATGATCTTCCAAGTCACTTACCTGACACAGCATAAAGTGCAGAGAGGCAACGGTTCGTAAAGATAGCTCCGAGCTGGAGTGGTACCGTTCGGGTTCTAGTTCTGAGGGTATATCTTGGGAAATGTCACTGATGGCTTGAACTATCTCTTGAACGCTTGAAACAAAGGTTTGTTCCGACTGTGGATTCTTGCCGTATATGACTGATGATTGTTAGAAAAGTACACTTTATGAACTCGACTTACCATTGATGATCCTTCCCGTCACTCTACCAATTTTGATATTCGTGCAAAGAGGCGCTGCAGGACTGAAACCGGGCGAATTGGTTGGCAAATCTAGCTCAATGACTTCATCATTGATCCCAGAAGGATTACCAGTAGCCGCAGCGAGACGTCTGGAAGGTCAGTCAAGTCTTGGACGCGTATTGGCTTCTCACCGTTCTTGCATATAGATGGTCCACCAAAGGCGATTCAAATGAACCCGCTCCGAGTGGGTATAATGCTCCACACCTGAGACGCGATGGAAGCCATGGGATATGGCCAATCGAAGCGCAGTGCTGATCTGTAGTCGTCAGCAATGCCGATGAATGGCCCGGAAACTTACGTAGATGTATGCCTCTTTCTCCCGGTTCGAGTTTTGTAGGTATACCGCAACAAGCGCTAGCAACTCAATGCCAAGTCTTCCTAGGTCGCAAAGCTCCCCCAAATGGGGCACGTTTCTCTGGGCAAAAGCAAACAAGCCAGCACCAGGGTAGCTCCCTTCATCGAATTCACCAAGAAATAGTCTCCCGATTGCAACAACAAGGATAGTCTCGAGAAATGCGGGCGTTCGGAGATGTGTCACCTCATGTGACTTGGCGGAAAAGTATGTAATTCGGTCAGAGATTTCTCGTGCATCAAAATGATACTGAGTCTGGCCAATGTAAAACACGACAGCCTCAAGCAGTCGCCGGGCATCTTGTTCCGCTGGGAGTTTAGGGATCTCGATGGATTCTCCACGCAGAGGCTGTGTAGAGCTCGAGGCGGGCGAAAAATGGTTAGGGGGACCCGCTTGTTGTTGGTGCCCAAGGAGGTCTTGCACCTTGGAGCCAAAGGTATGGCTCGAGCTCAAGCTTGAGTCGGCAGGGATAGCTACGGGTGTCAGTCAAAAATTTGGAATTTGTGAGACATGACAACTTACTTGACCCTGGAGAGACCTCAGCCTGATCTGGCCCGTGTGGTGTCCTAGTGATTGTATTGGCTAATGCATGGTTGTTTGCATAGCTTGGCTGGGATTGGGCGAACGGAGCATTGAAAGGTGATAGCTGGGTCCTAGGAGCTGGTCCTATTAGATTGTATACATCTCAAGTGCAGGGGCGGTATACCTGGAACATCCAAGGCTTGTGTTGCGGGTTCATTTTGGCTACTTGTTGTTAGCGATGTCTCCGATAACTCGGCCGACATACTTCGTCGAGTAGCTTCTTCTCTGATGATGGTCCGGGATGCGACAATCCAAGCCCCGTTTGGTACACTGCTGGCACGGGCTAATACCTGAGCATTTGACCTTTTTCCTCCGGCAATAGTAGCATCTATTCAGTCAGCGCTAGGCCTTTCAAACTGTGGAATCACTTACGCCAGAGGTGCTTTCGCTCGATCCCTCGTATCCGAGTTGGAAGACATGCGTCTTGACCGGGACGGAGGAGCCATGGGAGATGGTGAATGAGTTGCGGGGTCGTGATAGGCAGGGTTTCGGAGATTATCCGTATTTCGGAGGCCGTGTCCGAAGCTAACGATAAGATCATCGCACGACTACGTACGTCACTGTTGCTATAATTATAGGTTTACGATTATTTTGATTACCTATGTGCGAGTAAGGTAGGGTAAACTCTACTCTCAGTTCTTGGTCTACTATCTCGACTCTCATTCTTTTCTCAATATGGCCTCACTGTGTATGATGCTTTAGAACTTTAACGATTTAGATAGTCTGACTGGCACTAATTCCCTTCTTCGATGCATTTTCTCGAGTACACGGACCCGTTGGCCAGTGGCACAAACTTCAGCCCGTTCCCGTTGCTCATTGCCTCCTTGGAATCACCAACAGACCCATAACCTCCACCACCTGGAGTCAGAATACGCATCCGATCCCCAGCTTGAACCCGACACGCCGCTTTGCCACCAACGTTGATTACACGGCCGTTCTTGCGGATCCACAAGTTTTCGCCTCTGGCAGCAGGCTCTCCTCCTGCCATTCCATATGGTTGGAACGCTCTTCTTTCCGATAGGATACCAGCATGCATGTCGATGAGATATTCGAGCTCACGGACGATCCCCTCGCCCCCCGAAAACTTGCCTCGGCCACCACTCCCTTGTCGGAGGCCGAATTGGCGGAGCAAAACTGGATACCGTCTCTCTAGAATCTCTGGATCTGTGATACGAGTGTTGGTCATGTGGCAATGGACTCCATCTTCTCCATGCCAAGAGGGCCCTGCTCCACTGCCCCCAGCAATGGTCTCATAGTAGCCAAAGCCATCTTCGGTGGCTAGCCCAAAGGTAAAGTTGGCCATGCATCCATTGCTTGCCGCACAAACTTCGAATGCTTTGAGGATGGCATCCACCAGTCGTTGGTTCGTTAGGCCATTGCCAGCAGCAACCGCAGCTTCAGGGGATGGTGAGAGGAATGAGTCGTCTGGGATAATCAAGTCAATAGGCAACAGGCAGCCCTGGTTCAGAGGGACTTCTGCATTGACAAGACAGCGAAGTGTGTAGATTGTGGCCGAGTTGCAAATAGCGATCGGGGCGTTCCAGTTTCCTGAGAGTGTTAGTTGTGTCTTCTTCTGTGAAATGCAGCTACGTACCATAGGCCTGGGGACTAGTGCCGGTAAAATCAAACTTGGCGCTTCCTGTGTCAGGATTGACGGCAATGGTGAGCTTGATACGTGATCCATCGTCCATAAAGTCCTCAGCCTCAAAGAAAGTCCGGCCCTTTTCTTTGCAGATCGTCTTGAGTGTGTCTCTGACTGCATTCTCGGAGGCCTTCTGCACCTCGTCCATGTAGAGCTGATCTTGTCAGAGATGCTTGCATAAGTATAGAGTGCGAGACTTACAGTGACTACGTCGAGAGTAAACTCTTCAATAAGGGAGTTGATCAAGTTTACGCCCTTCTGATTGGCAGCTGCTTGGGCCTTGATGTCGGTGAGGTTGTCTTGGATACAGCGGGCTCCTTGACAGCCTGGGTATCTCGCAGGAGCATACAACATGGCTTCAAGGACTCGGTCCTCGTGGAACACACCGTCCTCAACTACCTTCATGGCATCGATGACAGCACCCTCTTCCCAGAGCTCTGTAGAGGTGGCTGGCATGCTACCTGGGACAATGCCACCGACATCTGCATGATGTCCCCGCGAAGCGGTCCAGAATAAGATGTTTTCGTTATCGTCAAACACCGGTGTGATAACTGTCAGGTCAGGGAGGTGAACACCGCCCGCGTAAGGGGCATTGGAAAGAAATACGTCTCCCTTTTTGATGTTACCGTTCCAGTGCTGTATTTGCCATTTGACTGCAAAAGACATTGAGCCCAACATAGCCGGCACGTGCGGTGCGTTTGCTACTAGACCACCGTCTGCGGAGAAAATGGCACAGCTAAAGTCGAGGCGCTCCTTGATGTTGGTGCTGACAGATGTCTTTTGAAGGGCTCGGCCCATCTGTTCTGCGATTCCCATGAATCGGTTGGCAAAAACAGACAGCCGAATAGGGTCAACTTTGGGTGCTGTCTTTGCCTCTAGGGGATCGACATCAATCACCAGCATAGACGACAGGGCTGTTGCGGTAGACATGGGCGCCACAACGATCGACTGTGTCTTGTCAATGACCATTGCGGGCCCTGTGATGGTGTCTCCAAATGACAATCGATCCAGGTGGAACAGAGGAGCGTCAATTGTGCCTAGTCCTTCGAAGAACATGGGTGTAGTCTGGTCTGATATGGCTGGCCGAGTCTGTTCAAGCGAGTCGAGTTCTCGTAAGCCAACCTTGTCTTGATCCGCGGTTGTGGCCGTGCTTCGAACCCGAACATCGTCGATCAGAATATCCCGCTCAGGAGTGAAGCCAAATTCTTGGTAATGTATCCGGACAAAGGCATCCTCAAAGTCCCAGCTATCTGTCGGCTTTTCCACCATGAGGGACGTGTCGCTTCCGTCGTATCGGAGGTTCAAGAAGTATTTAGAGGATATCGACTTGCAGATAGGGTCCATCTGTTTGAGAGACGCCATAGTCTTTGTTCGTAGATCCTCCAGAATGGGTGTAACTCGATCGAGAGATGACGCTGACAAGACCTCCGCAAATGGTAATCTCTCTTCCTGGACCGTTTCGGCTAGAGCGATGCCATAAGCTGACAAGACGGATGAGTATTTGTGTAAGATGACACGCTTGATCTTAAGAGCTCGGGCAATGTCGCAGGCATGTTGTCCACCTGCTCCTCCAAAGGCAGCAAGGTTGTGATCAGCAGTGTTATGTCCTCTGGCTTCAGTAAGAGCTCTGATGGGGCGGCACATGGCTTCATTAGCCACAGTGATAAAGCCTTGCGCAGCCTCTTGAACTGAGAGATGCGTGCCCTGATCCCGATTGATCTCCTCTGCTAGTTCAGCCATTCGCTGGTATGAAGCCTCAACATCTAGGGGCTGATCTTGATTCTCCCCAAAGATTGATGGGAAATACTCTGGAAGAATACGGCCAAGAATGAGATTTGCGTCGGTGACAGTTGCAGGGCCTCCTTTTCGATAGCAAGCAGGTCCAGGATGGGATCCAGCACTATCCGGACCAACGGTAAGGATTCCTTTCCTCCATGATAGGACACTGCCACCTCCAGCAGCGACCGTGTTGATGTCTAACTGCGGAGCTTGAACGGAGATCCCTGCAGTCGTGCTCTCAAAGACATGTTCCAAGGCCCCGGCATATCGGGAAACATCTGTAGAGGTGCCTCCCATGTCGAATCCAATGACGGGAACAGGTTTCTCGGGGATGTAAGATGTCTTTGCGTATCCAATGACACCTCCAGCTGGCCCAGACAGAAGTGCCCTTAGACCTGAAAGCTTCTTTGGATGCACAAGACCACCATCTGACTGCATTATCCGCCAATTGACGCTCTCGAGGCTTTTCCTGTCAACACCAGACTGGAAGCCCTCGAGGTACGCCATAATCTCGGGTGTGAGGTAGGCGTCTGTGACTGCTGAGCTGGCACGAGGAAGCATTCGAATGGCTGGTGATAGTTCGCTTGAGGCAGAGACTTGTGTGAAGCCAATCTCTCTCGCAGCCTGTGCAATAGCCAGCTCGTGGTCGGGAAAGGTGTAAGAATGGAGCAGGCAGATAGCGATACTTCGGAAGCCTTCGTCAAATGTCTGTTGCAGAGCAGCCCTCATTTGCCCCATATCAAGCGGCTCAATGACTCGGACGCGCTCCCCGGAGATGCCTGTGCGCACATTGTCCTCAACTGGCTTCGTGGAGCCATTTATCGGCTCATCCTTATCTCCTCTTTTGTAGGCGGTTGAATCATATAGCGTTACACGTTCGGGAACCTCTACAACCTTGGTGTAGAGTAGCTCTGGCCGTTGAACATTGAGTGCAAACATATCAGGTCGAGATTGGTTTCCAATTTTGAGGAGATCCTTTGCTGTTAGCTAAATTTGACATTGACGAATGAAAACCTACTCTAAAGCCCCGGGTGATAAAGAGAGCTGTCCTCGCTCCTTGGCGTTCAAGCAATGCATTCGTGGCAACCGTTGTCCCCATGCGAAGTGATTCTTAACGGTTAGCCTACGCTTCACATAAGAGGGTATTCTTACCAATGCTAGTGAGGTCTAGAGGGACCCCTTTGGGTATGGACTGCCCATCAACCTCTTCCAGGATCCTCCGAAGGGCCTCTATGGGTGCATCCCTGTAGTTGCTAGGGTCTCTTGATAACAACTTGAAGGCCCTCTCCCTGCCGTCTGCGTAAAGGACGATAACATCGGTAAAAGTACCACCGCGGTCTGGCAAGTTAGCTAAAGTTTACAACAGAAGCTAAGAACGTACCGATGGCGACCCGGACAGGGCTAGAAGGAATGTTGTAGCCGAGAGAACCCATTTTGCTTGCGATGTTTGCTTGATCAAGACCAGACTCTTGCCATCATATTTGTATGTGATTGCACACCTCGTGATCGTGAGACCTGAGGCGGAGCTCCGCAGCCCCAGATGGCATGCTTGAAGTGCCTGCGGGGTAGTCATTGTGCATTCTCGCGTATCTTGACCCATTGGCTGAAGATGATGTCTGATACGGAGGCTTCAGTATCGCGCCGGGCCGAGATTCGGAAGCGCTTACCAATCTGGGACTAACCTCCGAACACCCAGATCCAGATCAGGTTTAGCCTCCGGACCCTCAGATATGGGTTCCGAATCACACCTCGCGTCGATAGAGACTGATAAAATGGCAGGTTCTTGGTTTTGCGAAAGAGGAAGCTTTTCGCCGACATGTTAGCTGATAGTGATGCTGCTTTGTCTTGTTACCTATTCTAGGCATAGGTGCTAATCGCTGGGGAAGCTACTCGGGTGCCCTTCTAAGCCCATCTCGGAATTGTCATCGAGTCATGTTCGGCCCGGAATCAACAACATGCCACTATCCAGTGATAGAGTATCAAAAGCGGGGAAGTTTATCATGGTAGTCCGGGGTACAGACGCTAATTCCTTTGATATGCGGGGAGTATCAGCAGATATCTTGGCTCTTCATCTTGTATAAAGAGCAAAGGCACCTAAAGTCGCATCAATGTCAGCTCAACTCACGCAACGCCATCAAGATGGGTTTCGGTTTCAACGCCAAAGACAAGTCTGCACCGCCAGAGGTGTTCAACTGGCAGTTATGCTTTGTGATTCTCGCCGGCGTGGGCGGGTCCGTCATCTTTGGCTATGATTTGGCCTTTATAGGGGGTGTCTTTTCCCTCGAGTCGTTCATTCGTCGGTTCGGGTTGGCAGATCTGGATGCCCCTGCGATCCAGGCTCATATGGTCAACACTTGTAAGTTGCAAGTTAGTAGTTGAGACATCTGCTGACTTGAGCAGTTCAGGGTGGAGCATTCTTTGGTGTTATGCTGGCTTACTGGTCGAATGAACGCTTTGGGCGCCGTCTCGCACTCATCATTGCTGGCTGGATCTTTAACGCGGGCGTGGTCATGCAAATGGCTTGTCAGGGCAACATTCCTGCTTTTTACATCGGTCGCTTTGTTAGCGGCCTCGGAATTGGTGGCACGACGTTTGTTATTCCGCAGTATCTCTCCGAGTGTGCTCCACCCGAAGCTCGAGGCGGAATTGTCGGATGTGTATGTGTTCACTACTATCTGCAAGCCTGGACTAACAACTTTAGTTCGAGATTGGAGTACAAATCGGAACCGTTATTGGTTTCTGGATCAACTACGGCGTGCAGCAGAATGTAAGTTGCCCAGTCTTGGCAAGCTTGTCTAACCTCGATAGGTATCCTCTGTTGGTGACACGCAATGGTTCATCCCCATCTCTTTTCAGTTTATTCCCGCTACGCTCATGATTATTGGCCTTCTGTTCCTCTGCGAGAGTCCTCGGTGGTATTATTCGAAGGGCCGTCGTGAAGACGCTGCCAAATCTTTGACGTGGCTCAGGCAACTCCCCGTTGAGCATCCTTACGTTGCCAATGAACTTGCAGACTACGAGAGACAAATGGAGCATGAACTCTCTATTGCATCAGCCTCAGACTTCAAGGCCATTGTCAAAGAAACGTTTACGAAAAAGATGGGCCCGCGCTTGTTGCACGGCTGTCTTCTCATGATCTTCCAAAACAGCACGGGCATCAACGCCATGAACAACTTTTCCGTCACATTCTTCCAGGTTCTAGGATATCACGGATCTGTATGTGGAGCCCTTGTCTGACAGACAAAGCTGACATCTTGTAGTCTGCGAAGCTCTTTTCGACCGGTATTTATGGCATTGTCAAAGGCATCATGGCAACAATCACCTTTTTATTCTTGATCGACCGATTTGGGCGCCGAGCGTTGCTCTTTGCGGGCTCATTAATGTGCGCATTCTCAATGTATTATGTCGCCGCCTTCGCGGCCATCACAAAGTCTTTTACTACTACCCAAGACCCCGATGCGGGTAGCAAGTCTGCTGCGGCGTTCATCTACGTCTTTGGGGCTGGATATGTGAGTTTACCACCCATATTTTTAACATCGCTGACCATCAGGCCGTTGGATGGAACCTCCCTTGGATCATCGCCGCCGAGATCTTCCCTACCCGTATTCGATCCTTCTGTCTTGTCATGACGACTTGCTCCCACTGGCTCGGCGAGTTCTACGTGTCGTATGCCGTTACGTACATGTTCAAGTCGATTACTTATGGCACCTTTATCTTCTTTGCGACCATGACGGTTTTTGGAGGTATTTACGTCTACCTCTTTGTACCAGAGACAAACGGTGTTCCTCTGGAGGACATGGATATTCTCTTTGAAGCCAAAGGATTGGCACCGCAGCAGATGAGAAGCTACAAGGAGTATCTTGCGACCCAGAGGAACAGAGTCGACATCATCACCGCCAAAGGCTCGATTGACGACAGGGCGCCAGAGTTTGGTGCAGAGGGAAATGTGACCAAGGCTTGAGCGCTGCATAGAACCAAAATATGTAGATGTGGCTGGGAACCTGGGAATAGACAATTGCATGTGATTCCAAGCCTCAATTATGTCATTGTCGCTCCGCCAGCGGTTGACGCGTCACGGCTAGTGCTGCATCCGCGTTTGAGTTCTGCATCGGAGTCTCAGCTTCCGGCATCAAACGTCGCGCCACGTTGCCCCGTCTCACGAATCGGACGAATAGAGGAGCCGCAGGTCGCACGTCATAGGCTGGCGGCAGAACGTTGCACCGTAGCACTGCGCTAGGGTCTTAATGCGACGAGTCAAGGCGTAGCGAGTGGCTGTGCATCGCGAAGCGACAGGCATGTGAAGGTCGATAACGGTTTCTTGATAAAAGATGGTAGCCCAGGAATTGTTTAGAACTGAACCAATTATTCAAATTGAGATCTACAATCAATCACAATGGAATCAATACCCAGAACTCAAGGCACAATCCACGATGGAGACAGCAAATCGATATCTGGTCGCTTTATCGACCTTGTCAAAGTGAGCTCATACCCTGGTCAATTGGCAATCGCAAGCTAACGAGACAGTTCTTATCAACACTCAAAGGCGATCTAGATCTCGCCAATGTCACCGCTCCGCCATACTTTCTAGCCCCCTCATCAGTCGTCGAGAACCCCGGCAGCTGGGCACAGCGCCCGTCAGCTTTTACTGCTGCAGCCAACGATTTGGACCCTGCCAAGCGAAGTTTGTCAGTGTTGCAGATGTTTCTCAAAGGCCTCCGAAATCAACTCTACGTCGGTGGTGCTCCCAATGTCAGCATCAAGAAGCCACTCAACGCATTTCTCGGCGAGCTATTCCTTGCTTCATGGACAGATTCGGAAAGCACTACGAAATTGGTTGTTGAGCAAGTCAGCCACCACCCACCGATCACGGCGATGCACATTGCGAGTAAGGAGCATGGCATTAGGGCTGATGGATACGGGCGTGTTGAAATGACCTTTACTGGCAACATCAACATCCGCCAAATCGGCCACGCGATCATCCATGTAGACAAGTTTGACGAAGACTACCTGGTACCGCTGCCAAACGTCACTGTACGCGGGTTTTTGTCTGCGTGTCTCTATCCAGAGATTATCGGGTCCTATTCAATCATTTCGAGCTCGGGATATGTCTCCGAGATCAACTTTTCTGGCTCAGGCTTCTTTCGAGGCAAGAGGAATTACTTTGAGGCCCGTGTCTACCACAAGGACAAGCCAAAGAAGTCGTGCTACAAATTGTCCGGAATCTGGAGCGAGGGGTGGAAGATAACCGACGCCAAGGGGGGCGTGGAAACATTCGATGTTAACGCGACGGAGACTCAGCCTCCACCCATGGATATTGATCCCGTCAACGAACAAGATCCCTGGGAGTCGCGACGGGCCTGGAAGGATGTCATCTCGGCCCTTGAAGGAGGCAACTATAGAGCAGCAGCCGTGGCGAAACACAAGGTGGAAGAGGCGCAGAGACAGATGAGAGCGGATGAAAAGAAACGCGGCAAGTCATGGGAGCCTCTGCTCTTCCGTAGCATCCCTGGGGATGAGCATGACGTCTTTCATCGTCTGGCAGAGGGTACAAATTGGCAGCTACAGGACTCACAGACAAAGGGGGTTTGGAGGATTGATAACGAACTACTAGAACAGACGGAAAAACCTTTTAGACGATAGATTAATGCCCTAATTTAATGAGATATGACTTTAATAACGACTGGACCTCCCCAGACCCTTTTGCGCCTACATGCATGATCTACACTCTATGTCTTAATTCGTTTCTCATCAGGCTTTTCCGGCGTACGCCATTTCAGCTACTCTTCTCGCAGCAATGTCCCGGCCCCTCTCACCATTTCGAATCCTATCACCCAGCTGCTTGGCTTTTTCACGCATAGATAAACTCGCCTCTCCACCGTCTACGACTTCGAGGAACGATTGCGTAAGGCCTTCAACTGTCCAGCCTGGATTGGTGCCGCGGCATCCCCAGACTCCGACCCCGACGCTCTCTGCAAGAGCTGCAAATTGGTAGAGATCAGCCCACATAGGTAGAATAAGATGGGGAACTCCAGCACTGTTGAGGTGAGTATATGCATCTGTGACGTGAGGAGAGACTTACTAGAGTGCTTCGTTGTAGCAATTGGCTCCACCGTGATGAACAGAGGCTACAAAGTGTCCCGTTTCTAGTAGTGATGTCGGGTCGACGGTGAGCCATCTTTGCACCTTTATACGTCCACTATCAAGATGAGGCTTTATGGGTAGACTAAAATCGTCTGAATACTCGCCATCCTTGACAAACTTCCACAGGATTTGCACGTCAGTCTTGTCGAGCACACGCGCAGCCGCCTCTGCCATGGCGGATGCTTGTGTTTCTGTCCACTGGCAATAGTTAGTATGAATCAATCCAGCTCCAACGGCCACAAAATCTACTCACATTGACGGTACTGCCGAGATTTATCAGCACTGTAGGTGCCTTCTTCAGCCATTCATATAGCCCGGGATCCTGCTCAACTGCTGGCGCAACAGAAACAACCATCGGACCAGTAAACGTCACATTGTCCGGAACAACATCGAGCGGAACAGAGGCTCCTTCTGTGGTCATGGTTATCCACGGGACGTCTGGACGATACATGGCAAAGAAGTTAATGGGGTCCTTGAGCCCATTCTCTCGAAGGATTTTGCGTTTAGCAGCGAGGTCAGGTGCTACTACAACGCTATAGATGAAACGCATGTTGAGATAGATGTTTTCTGGAATCTTCCGCCAAGGCACAGGAAACGGGAAGCCCGAGGACATTCTAAATGCCATTAGCTTTCATCTCCATATCTGACCAACCACCTACGCTGGGTATTTCCAGAACATGCTGCCATATGGTTGATCGGCCAGAAAGTTATCGACAGCTCCGTTGGGGGTGATAATGGCGTGTGGGCGGTTCTTATCCCGTGTTGCATCTAGTCCTGGACGGAATAACGTGTCCAAAACGATGACTGCTGGGTCAATCCGGTCAATGATCGGACCCAGCTCTTGGTAGAGGGCTAAATGATCCTCGGCAGTCCATGGCGCCACGAATACCTGGATATCCTTGCACAAATGGCCAACACCGGCAGATCCGGGTGGGTGAGGAATGTTGGCGAGGGTCTTGTTTGCTCTAAAGATGGCGTCCGCGTATGAGGGACCCTGAAGCTCGTGAAAGATGATGTCTCTAGCTTCGGGTGTGCGTTTTCGGGAGAACCGGGCGATTCGCTCTAGCTTGCTGCCGATCTTTCGGAACGAGGCAAAATGAACTTCGATGTCTGGATATTTTTCCAGTAATGACGAAGCGGTGGCGAGGTGCACATTTGAGAGGCCGTGTTCCTGATTGACCAAGAACAGGGCCGTCTTGTTCTTGCCCTGGACATACGGAGCATGTTGAGGAGGTTCTCTACGCGAAAAGAGCAGCGAAATGGCGGCGATCAGCACGGCGCCTAGGAAGAGGAGCCGTCTCGACATGGAAAAGATGTGCATGCGGGATTTTGGACACGTTCAGCCGAAGAGAAACAGATGCGGCTGAGACCTATATGCACCAGCAACATGACAGGGGTATCGGACATAGGTGACACCAACGACTGTCAGCGCTCCGATTAGCCGGGATGTGTTCGCTATCGCCCGCATCACGAAGGATTGGGAGTTTCGTAATATGAACTGACGATATTGCTGCTCTTTAGCGCAACCGAGATAAAAAGTAGGGTTCGGTCTTACATCTGGTCTTGGCATCCATGCCCGTGGTCTCGACCGCTCGCAAACGCCGACTGTGCGCCGATGGTATGGCAAGCATTGGCCGGGGCTTTTAAACTAACTAGTACTTTTGTGAATAGCTGCATTTGGCGGTCAGAGAGTTTGTCAATCCAACCATTGTGTTGATGATAGCAACTGAGAACGCACTAGCTGTAATAGCGGGCATCTTTTATCAGGTAAATGAATTGATATCAAATAATTACAGGATGATAAGCTCCGTTAAATCGTTATCGAGTTCGAAAACCTCCTGAACCAATCGCCTTCCCTCTACCATTTTCCTTGTCTCCTTTAGCCCATAAGCCGTTTCAAACATACTGTAAAACACTGTCCGCAAGTGTGAGCGATCTGCGGATTTAATAATAGCGGTCCCTTTGAGTTCCTGCTCGAGTTGATACCCGCTGTTGCATTTACCCGGGAGCGAGCGGACCGTCCAGTAAACCTCGTCTCCAAGTCTTGGCGTTACACGCACCTCCTCTCCAAAGCTCTCAACTGTGAGGTCGCAGCCTGTGAGGTCCTTGAATACTGTTGGAAGAAGCATGCACCCCTTGTGCCAGTCATCCAACTTGTCCTTCATATACCCACTCCACTTGAGCTCGCCGAGCTCCATCTTATACAATGACCCGGCGCAGTTGATCTCAGCAGGGTCGTCAGGTACAGACATGCTTAGGAAGGCGATGGAAGATAACCAGTTGTCAAAAGTGTTGCATATCGATTTCATGTCAAGGTTTTTGATCAGCCCTTCCACGGAACTGAATGCTTGATCATCCCAAAACCCAAATAGTGCATAGAATTCTGACTGAAGCTCGGTTTGGGAAGAGCAGGGGCGTTTGTGAACCACTGCATCTCGATACCTGGTCCAGAAGATTTCGGTTCTACCATCCAGAGAGGTCGGCCATATAGAACCCTTCTCATCATCGTTTAGAACAGGTTCGAAATGTTCAACATCTTTTCTGTGTGTCAACACCCGTCTCCATGTGAAGAAAAATCGGGCATCTTCCAATCTTAGAGGAAAACACTGCTCTAAGAGATATAAATCTTCGGATAAGGCTTCATTCTGGGAGTCGTTACCGTTGGTCTCGTAGATGATGGCTGCCGTGCATGGGCACTTGAGTTCGTATAGCAGGCCTGGTCGGGAAGGCATCCGGCTGGCGAGGAATAGCGTTTTGCAGCCTTGAATTCGAATCAAGCGTAGAGGAACGTTGTTCGCACGAGAGCTTGCATCTATTAGTACTGATCGAGGACCGTGAAGAGCAAGTAATGCACCCCCATCGAACTCCCAGAAGCTGGTGAAACCTTGACCCCCAGTGTCTTCCATGTGACTGTGGAACTTGGGCGCAGGAGGTCCTCCCAGCCTAAGGATTTCTCGGCCAGCAGTGACCAGTGCACCAGTCACGGCATCAACCTCTTTGCTAGAGTATACCGTGTTGGCATCATGCCAACCATCGATGAACCGGATCCCCATGGCGTCCCATGCCAGCCGTGCTGTTTGTTCTCTACAGTCACGCTCCAGTTGGAGTTTTCTGCTTGATAACAGGCCTGCAGCAGACAGGGCTGATTGGGAAGAATCCCATACAGGGACCCAGGATGGGATGCCGTACTTCTCGCGGTTATCGATGTAGTCTTTTGAGTTTACCAGTTCAAGGATGTCAAAGCGCTGATGCCTCTGTAGGAGATAGGTTGCGACTCCGATAAAGACCTCACGAACCATCAACTCATACTCAGCGGTCAACTCTTCCAGAGGGGCATCCTGAACAAGCCCAAGCAACCCGAATATCTTGTCGCGCCAGTCCGTAACGCCGCATCTGGCGGTTGCTGAGAGCAGCTTCACCAAATCGATGGAAGATCTTTCGGCACCTAGCCCAATAAGACCAATCCAAGGAGGAACTGTGACGCCTTGTTCCTGGAGCCGAGATATCGTATCTCTGGAAAGGACCAGGGAGAAGACGCCGCAGTGGATCTTGATGAACCGGGCGAGTAAGACTTCCTGGACGACCCAAAGTCGAGAGAAATATGGTCGAGAAAAGAACATGTTAAGAGTCTCACGGTCATTTCTTGAAAGAGGTTCATTGGTAATGGCCAATGCAGCCATGGCCTCGGCACCCTTTTGGAAGTTGCCGTGCGCCTCTTCTCCAACGTAAACATGGACCGTCGATGCGTTGGAGTATACGGAATGCATCAGCGAAACCTGGTGAGATCGTTCTGTGGAGGACGACTGGTTGATGCAGATAGAATCGACCCATATACGGATTGGTGTGTATCTCTGGCGCAGACTTCGCAGCGCTCGATCGCAACTTAGAGTGATTGGGAGGGGGAGACGGTCGTCATCGAGGAATATGCGCCGACTGAGGGCGGCATCATTATCGACATCTGCCCATGTATAGGACAAGGCGCCATAATCCAGAGACTGGTCACACTGAACCTCCAGCAGGCGACCGTAGAGAACCTCAAGCCTTGCTCCAGGTAATAACTCAAGTAGTCGGATGTGTGAGCTGTCGGATAGATCCGAGTGGATATAAGGCTTGGACTATTTAAACGATCAGATTTCGAACACCGATGTTATCTAGCGTCTGGGACTCACCTCTCGCTTATGTGCGAAAGCCAACGAGTTCTGGACGTTTGGCCCATTGGCAAATACTACTTCTTGTTGTTGCTGCATAGCTCCCTCGAGTCTCAAAGCCTCGGAAACATGGCGTGTAGAATAAACAGCAGACGCAGGCCACCACAGTGGTCGAATAAACCCCATTGACTCGGAATTAGCTTGAGGCGGGGGCGTGGTGGGGATAGAATCAATGGAGCCGATTGACCCGCATGCCATGCATGTCCATGTCGGTCCATCGAGAGGAACAAGGTCCGCTCGTCGACAGCTTGGGTCATGCCAGTCCATTTTTGATATTAGAATGAGAGAGGAGGAAGATGCAACCCAAGACTGGCCATGGATTTTCATATACCTCCTAGAATGAGAGGAATAATGAGTGAGGCTGAGTCGAGGCAGAAACGTGGGGAAATGTCGGGCTCCAAAGTGGAAAAACCCCTACATGGCCCAACTTGACCTCGTTCTTACTGGCTAGATCACACATGACAACAGGCGATGTAACTGACACACATGTGGCTACTGATGCCATTTCTATCTGCATATGGAATAGCAGATGAGAAACACCAAAGTATTTGATCAATTAAAATGAATTGATTCAGTCTGTACAAATACTGATAGGACTATTTTAAATATACTATAGTCCCTATATAAAAATAACACTTTGTATTACTTTATTTTAGAGCAGCTAAAGGCATTGCGTGACAGCTATAAACAGTGCTCTGATATGAAAAGATACTCTCATTTAAAGACATCTATTTCCTGGACATATATGTTACTTGTAGAGCATAGACATAGGCAGTGATTTATGCCGACAGAGGGCTTTTATTACTAGATGTACTGGGATCTGTCTGCGGCAAGAAAAGCTTATCCAGAACTCACTAGATGTACTGGCCGCCCTGTAATCCTCGGAAGCCGAATATTTGTCCGTGCGCCCCACTGTGCTGACTTCAACTGACTGCCTCAGAAGCTTTTCCCTAAGAACTTCATCTTGACCACGCCATGCAAAGAGTAAAAACCGTGGAGCGTGACGGATCCCCATTTTGAGGTACGTGAGCGACTGCTGCTAGGTACTTCCCTAGAGCTGGATTATGCTAATGTGCTCATCTTAAGGCGCTTAGGCATATCACCATGACGGGCAACGAAACGAAAAAGTTGACAAGGCGATCTCACACTCGAAGTCGTACGGGATGCACGAATTGTAAAACAAAACACTTCAGGTGCGACGAGCGTCGACCGGTTTGGTAAGTGACACCCGCAGCTAAAATTATGTACGCGATCAACAAGTTTCACCTGAGGATTACGATAGCTACTAGACCAGGCCCGAGAGCTTCCTTCTTTTAGACTATGAGTGTCTCGCATCAGCAAAAAGCTTACTTTTATTTCTAACCTAGTACCTATTGTGCAACTCGAAGTCTATCGTGTCACTACGCATCCATTAAAATCCCATTGCGCGAACGCAATAGTCAAGCAAATCCAGGAGAACAAACACCATGGCTTATCAACAACCGCATGTCACCAGTTGCCCAGGCAGACTCTCTTACCCTATCTAGTGGAGTAGCTTGCGATAACTCAGGCTTGACTTTCTGGCAAAACCCTGTCTTATTTTCTGCAGATCCATTCGACGCTTTGGCGGTTCAAATGCCTTTCAGATCCCATGCTCTTCTACGCCATTGTGAGTGCTAAGCAGAGCAACCTTCCTAGCCTTCCAGGCTTTCCACTGATTCTCAAATAGTCCATCGAACTGTTCAAGCAGCTGTTACATCGTCAGCTCTCGGAGGCCCGTGGTGAGTCGAAAGAAAGACAACTTGGTCGAATGGGGCTTAACATTCCACCAACAGCTCAAAATTGACCATTCACGACTCCAGCAGTCTTCGAAATGTTCTTCTAGTGGCTAGTCTACATTACACGTGGCAGACGGGCTCATTTGGTTCCATAGAACCCACCCACCTTTTCCACAAGCTTGAAAGCATACGCATGATTAATCGGTGGATTGGCGACGGCGACCGAAATGATCGTATCGTCGATTGCTCCAGACACATTCTGACTCTCGTATTTGTTGAAGTACGACCAAGCTGCGTTTCGCTTGATGAGGTATAGAGGCTGATCATGAAAATAGTGTTGCTTAGGGAATATAACTGTCGCAGAAGCTCACATGACCGGCCTGACACGATACCTAGATACAATGTTACCTTTGGAAGATGTAGGTGACTTGACCTCCTCTCAAGATGCGGAAAGAGAATCCTTGCATCGCTATATCATATTGTAAGGACCCTTAGTTATCTAGGAACATTCGCTCGAAAAAAAGTCACCGTAGGCTAACGCAGTGGACAGGGCGTACAGCGCCATCGGTGGCCACAAAGGCCGATTACATGATGCAGCCGCCTCATCTACAACTTCAGGCGACTCTCCAGAGTCATTGCGTCCTGAAAACGTTGAGGATCTGATGCAGAAATGGGCATCTCCAAGATTGGCGCTTGAACTACGGCTTAACGGACTATCAATGGTTCCATTCTTCTTCACCTCACACATGGGTCATATGTCACGATTGGTTGATATACGGCCAGTCTTGACTTGTCTGCAACATATCACTTACAAATGTGATATGCGATCCCCCGTACCAAGTATCAATCGGTTTGCCGAGGGTCGTTCCGAACTGTGGAGCAGTAATGGACCAGCCCAGTTGGTCCAACGTCTTGTGAAGACACACATACAATCACTCGGCCGAGACGTCGTTTTAGATAACCTAGCCCTTCCATCTTCTTGGTCCGGTTTTGCGGTAGCTATGAGCCTGTACCTGACGAGTGTGCTGGGTGTTTGGAACGGAGGCATGCCACCAGAACCTTCACTCCTACGCCGCATGGTCTCTGTCCTGGAAACAGATCTACGAACTAGCCAGATGGGCCTTGCAAAGAAGCGACCGGAGGCCCAGGCGCTGTGGGCTTGGAAAGCCTACGTCGGCTTCATCAGTCTACAGAATGCTGACCGATCAGCTCCAGGTCACGGACTTCAAGCAACTTCATTAGTATCGGATGCCTGTCTCAAGCCTTGGGCGGAAGCAACAGGTAACACTACGTGGACTCAGGCTCGAAGGGCACTGTCAGTTATCTGTTGGCCGGCTAACTATCAGCACAACATACTAGTCAACAGTTATCTCACTTGACACCAGGGCATACAGCTTCATATAGCTTCATTATAAAGACTGTGCATGCAAAAAGCTCGCGGTTTGCCGACGATGATGGAACTGGAACGGATCGACGCCTATCTGAGTGGTCGAACGAAGGCGGGTCTATGAACAAAAACATAACCTTTATATCTATTAGAATATTTGGTAAAGCTAGTGAGGAGGATGTGGCGAGATAGAAGAGTAAAAGGTTAATTAAAAGTGCGACACCCACCCATCTGTTGAGTAAGCCCAACGTAAGCAAGGCTCCCACAGCCAAGTTCGCTCCGCTATCTAGGACTCAACGTACTAAATAGACCCTTGTGATCGCTGGGCTGACGTCTATTATTGTTAAAGGCCGCATGTAGATGTGACGCTCTAGGACAATATGCCCGAGTAAGGGAGTTCTCGCGGCAATGCTATCCAGAACAAAAGAAACGTGTCAAGGGGCGGATTTTTCTGCGTTCCACTATTGTAATATTGTCTGCCTAGTTACTACACAGCTTGGTCCTGATCTTTCTTGTGTGGTGGAACTGATAAAGGTGATATGCAGAAATGAGGCAAGTTTATGATAAAGAGAGCATGCGCGGTGGACGAAGAGGACACCAGCGTGGTTTAATTCATGGTTCGTGAGACTTACGTAAGACGTGAAAGAAAGATCTCAAGTGACGTGTCATGTGACTCATGTCTCGTTGCCGCAGTTATGAGCTGATAATGTGAGCCTAGGGCACTGTGTGTCCGTCAGCAGGTCCTGGCCGTATAATCGTCCATAGTGTGAGACAGGTAGGTCAGAAAGTGAGACACATTCAAAGGTAAGTGTAAAATTTCCAATGATGCCTAGATGAGTCACACCCTCTTCTATCAAGATGAGGTAAGATAATTTAGGACCTTTATCCCACCACAATCTACGGTCAGCTTTATTTGCTCACTTTTCTGCTTGGAACTTATTATCCGACCCTCTTCTGGTTGTCTTTCTCCCCTCTGCGGCATTCTGTCTCCACTGATTTAGTCCCTGTTGTGATATCCTACGAAATGCGGCTCCGCACACTTCAGTCAGAAGTTGCTGTCAAACTTGGAATAGGTAAACCATCCATTTACATCGACTTTACGTCCATACACTTCTACTAATTAGAATCTAGGCGCCCGGTATCCCGACCGAAACGCCATCGCTACGAATATTCTACATCAGCCAAAGTCTTTATTCTTCCAGCTGCCATTCGAGATCCGGCAATCTATACTACGTGAACTTTTCAGAAGTGCGGGTGTACAGCATATCGTACTCCGGGGCGACCACTATACGCATGCGCGATGCATAACAGACCATGTGGCGCCTGATGAGCTCATGGAGGAGTGCGCCAAGCATGATTCGAACTGCTTTGTTGATCAAGTCCTCCGTCGTCGCCTTGAATCTACATGGGGAAACCACTGGAAGTGTGAGGAGCTTCACCAGGCGAAGGAGAGCAAGCAGATCTCGAACGTGCCATTCTTAGCAGTCCTTCTAGCATGCCGACAGATGTAGGTACTCGTTGAAGCCAGAAGCTAGAAGCCAAAAGGATCATACACTCAAGCGTCCTTAGGTATACTGAGAGCCGAGACCTTCTCTATGATACTCTCATCTTCGTTGTTCACGATCTCGATACATACTACAATATGACCGTCGCTCGTCCTCTCTATGTGCTTCACGAAATTCGGCATCTCCAACTCGTCATCCGCCTTGATGTCCGTGAACCCAGCGACAGAAGAATGTTTCCTCAAGAACTCACCGGAATAGACCGCTGGCGGAAGAGTTGCCTCGCTTTGGACCAAGCCGCCCGCAGGCTCAGATCCGTTGAAGCACGGCTGGATTCAACCGATCCTGGACCGCGGCACTTGTTGAGCATACACAGTTCTCCCCAAGCAAAGATATATAACTTTCCCGGACGACTTGCTGAAATCATGACGATCGACTTACCCTTAGAACCCAACGAGATAAACATAGGACACAATGTGCCAAGATTGAATATTCGAGCTCGCGGTCGGCCAGCTTTCAGGGTTTGCAAATTTGCAGACAGGATTGTTCGTTCTGGCCACGAGATACAGCGTGCGAGAGTCTTTGTTAACCGGAGGCGTAAGAGCGGACTCATGGGTGCTATTGGCAGAATTTGGAGCTAGCAGACGTTGGGTATGCCTGTGGAAGTCATGCCCTGGCTAATCTGATTTATTTAAATTCTATACCAAAAGACCGTGACTGTTTAATTGCACGCCAGTAATGATTTTTATACCACTCTAATGCTTCCACTAGCGCCAGGGAAGGAAGAAACAACTTACGCTACGGCTGATCGGTCGAGTTGCCCAGTCTTATCATGCCTGTTTCAGCCCCCAAGCTGTCGAAGGAATTTCCAGCTCGCAACCTTGGCCCTGTTCGACCAGGCGATCTGCGCTTTGTCCGTATAACTGTCCGAATCAAGTAATGCCCGGCGCAGACAGCACCTATTATAATTCGTCTGGAAAAAACACCGAGTTGATGACCCGTATCGTACCACACGTCAGTATAATCGAGCCAGATTTAGGTTTTCAGCTCTCACTTTGCTCGAAAGAACTTTTGTGTAAACGAAGACACTGCTGACGTCAGATTGGTGAAGCTGAGCAGCTTTCTTCTGCCCTGATTCCCAGCTGGTATCGATTCAGGATTCGCCGTAACGCAAGCATAGTATGCCGGTAGGGTTGGAGAAGGCTAGGGACCATGCAGATCGCTACTTGGAGGTCTACACGTGCTGATTACATACGTGATAGCAAAATACCGTTTAAACTGTTGCGAGTAACAGATTTCCTGGCTGAGCAGATCTCAAGGTAGTACGCGGAAAATAATGGCAAGTGTAAATCGATCTGCAGGACGATTTTGATGCAAGTGCTAGCCTGCAGAGTCAAGTTCTACTCCACAGTAGATCATCGGCCTGTAACGTTGATTGAATCGAACTACCAAAGAGACAGCTCACGCTGACTACTACATCGATTTCCCAAAGCGTGCTGGAACCAAATCATAACCACCACTTAGACGACGAGGATTTACATGTCTAATCGATCAAGAGGGAGAAAGTAATGAGTCATGCTAAGAATCCTGGGCCTAACCTGCGGAGTACTCCCTGGTAGAGAAACCATGGAGGTGGACAAAAGAGACCTTTTGAGTCCTCTCTAGGGCTGGCCGGCTCCAATACTTACTTCGACAGAGAAAGTCTAGGATCTTGGAGTGTGGAGAAGATGCTAGCTGTCCGATCTCTTCGCAGTGGATTTTTGAGAACCCACTCGCATGTAACGTTGTCCATAATCGAGCCGAGCCAAAGTCACTCCATTCGTAAGCGTACTTTTGTACACAACAGGCTGATTATGTACGGGAACTCGAACAGCATTCGCCCGGAGGGCTTTGTATGCGATGAAGGCGTTTTCACGAAATGTAAAAGACTAGAAAACAAAAATGAAAATGAGAAGGAAAAAAACAAAAAGACTTTGTGATGGATTTTACTCCAAGGCCTAAATTATAAGGCTTGAATACTGTAGCAGATAAAGCCGCCAACCCTGCTCCATGAAATCAAAGTGACGGGCCGGCCCAATCCGCACATTGTTGCATGTGCTTACATTTAACTTCAGTGTGTATAGCTACTTCGAAACGTCTGACTTGCGCTTGAGTCCATAACATAGCCCGGTAAGAGCAGTACCCTGGTACCACAAATGAGATCGTCGGTGACTATTCGTATCCAAGCACTTGACAGTCAGCAATTGCAAGGGTATTGACCAGTAAATTGCAGCACAAGCCTCCTTGGGATCGAGATCTCTCTTCCGTTCCTTTGAAAAGGATGAGATCTACGGGTGCAGGTTTAGCTAGGAATGACGGAAAGCGGATGAGATCGTAGAATGGATTCAAGACGACGACGTCAAGACCCGCGGAGCGGAAGGGCTTGGTATAAAAGCCCATCATTCTCACCAGTCGAGAGGATAGAAAAATCAGACTTTCCACCACAATCAAACAGACGAACACTTTCCATAACTCTTTTCCCCTTTCAGAAACTCTTCATTACCTATACACTCCCATCGTCAACATGCACGCAGCCACTTTAATTACCCTCATTTCCATGGCCTTCAGCTCCGCCACGGCATACGTTGCGATCCCGGCCAGCGGCTTCTCCTTGGAGGCCCGTGTAAACAAAGGCCTGGAGGTCAGAGACGCGCAGACTGCCAACGGCTGCGGAACCCCACTGCCGTGCTGCTCACCGCGATGCCAGTTCAGCATGGATTCGGGCGCATTCGACGGCTGCTCCACGGACGAGTACATCTCGGCCGCGGCTGGCGGCAGCTGCCTTGATCTCTCCGAGAAGGGAGCCGAGCACCTCAAACTTGAGCACTGCGACGGCCTGTACATGGACGTCAACGCGCACGACGAGGAATCAGGCACGGAACGCAACAAGATCAAGGTGTACAAGGGAGATGACAGTGGTCACCCGATCGCCGAGTGGTGGATGAGAGACTGCAAGAAGGCCACCCAGCATGGCCAATGTGCTGTTTCCGAGGGAGGCTGCAGTGTAGAAGATAAGGACTAAGCATTACGACTGGACGGGATATCTTACAAGGGTTCTTGCATCTGAGTGTGTTGCCTTCAGATGGATGGGACCTTGATGTGCTGGACTAGCGTCTTCAAAGACATATACTTGCATTGTTTTATCTCCTTGTTGTCATTTTTTTCTTTTCTTTTTCATGGCATCATTCAACATGATTGCTCCCTAAATAAGATGAATATACTCGCCAATGTCTATCAAAAGACTACGTCTCATACAAGCATGTGTTTTAGAGACCTGGGCCTCTGCGTCTACAATACGCAATGTCCGGTCCGATGCTTTAATACTCACGTTTCAGAGTTGCTTTCTTTCCAGTCTTTGAAGCAGAATTTCGGGCGAACATGATGATAAATTTTGTGTAGATTAGATGGACAAGCAGGGGATACTGTACGAGAATAGTTTAGTAGAGTGCCTCATCAACCTGTCTGTCCTACGCTTTCCCTATTATGGATGTTTATACGGACGGGACCCGCCCAAACAGGCACCAATGCGCATCATGGAATGACTAGGACCAGCGCTGCGCCTCGTGCCATTCGACAGGGTTAGTGTTATGTAGTTGCCCTGGCATAGATCGACATTCATCCTGGCAGCGTGGTAGAGAGCCGCCGGAGAAAGAAGCCAAAGCACTGGCTGGAGGTCATGAATTGTTCCATCTTCTGATGAGTTCCATGACTACTACGATTAGAGGCATGCTGACTGCAGATGAAACGGCTACAACGAGTGGGCCTGACTTCAAGGCCGCTAGTTGGTTGCTGGAAATTACGCCCTATCCCGCCCCCAAATTGTTTTCTCTAAGGACAAGGCGTCAGCAGAGGATCAAGTTCGGGTTTGTGAGTTCGGCCGCCGAGCATGGACAACCATTGTTGGGTGTCGGATTGGAGGATCACTCGCAAAGCATCAGAGGAGAGTCAACCATCAGAACCAGGCCTGTGACGAGCTCGACGGACTTCGATATGTAGCTAAAGGGAGCAAAGATCTCGTCAAATCTATGCTTTGGATCGATTTTGGGTCGTGTCCTCGCAAGAGGCGAGTTAGTAGTCAGGCTAAATGATATTTCGGGTAAATCGAGTCAACATAATGTCTTTAAACTGGCCAGGTTGCCATTGAGAGTTAACAGAGTTAAGCTTTTCACAATTCCGCATCCACAGTTCTGATACGTGTGCGCAGCGATTGTTATATGTACACGTTATACTCTGAGTTATATAATTTCCGCTCGCGAGGCGGTGCTCGCTGTATTTGAGTCACTGCTTGGCCTCTATTTGGAAGAAGTCACACAGGTCGAACTAGGTGTAGAGTATTTGTGGCACAACAGTGGTAGACATTGATTTGTGTCGACACAGGGCTTTCATTCCTATAACTATACACTGAAGTAAAGAGCGTAAGAGATCATGTGTTTGGCCAAACATGGTCATGATCCCAATCAGAAAAATATTCAAACGATCCAGCCTGCAACCTTCAAGCCTTCCCTCACAGACGACCCCTCCCCGGGGAGGCATGAAATTGGGCATATCATTGTCATGCCTAGCCTCCAACACCTTGTCTTGGTCACATAGTTGTAGGAATCTACTCCTCCTCTTCCTCCTCCTCAAAGAGCTTGGGAGAGTTGGGAGCTGCTCAGTTGTTAGTTCAAGTACTTCTGAACAATCGTGTGATGGTCTCAGTCATTTGACACGTACGAGTTGCCTGACGAGGCCCAAGCTCGCGCTTCTCCAGAGCTTCAGGCTGGACGATGGCAGGAGGGGCCAAAGCAGTGGCGGAGGCCACAAAAATAGCAAGGAAGCTGATGAACTTGGTGGGCTGCATTTTCAGTGAAGATGGCTTTGAAGAGGATAAAGAGTTGGGATGGTAATAAAGGTCAAAGGTTGGCGAGTTGGGTATTTGAAAGTATATGCGAGCGGCCTGGGCTCTTATTTATATCTGAGCTGATAGTGATGTATCGTGTTTGTAATGTGATTAAATCAAAGGTCCTCGGCATCGAAAGTCATCAGGAGAGATCGGTTTCTCTCTCTCGTTCATCTGTCTCTCGTCCGTCCGAACGAGGCTAGGGTTTTGGGCACACGTCGGTAAAGTGAAGCTCGACTGTAACGTGCACTTCTTAGCTTACGAACTTGGTCTCTTCCATCGTGATAATATGGTAACTAGCTTTGGAATGATAACGGCAGTGGCCTGGGGGGTGGTGCATCCCACCATCTTCGCCGAAAGTGACCAGGGTATGAATCCTTCTGCATCTTCACGAACGGTCCTACGATGGAGAAGATGCTCCTATATCATCTCAGTATCAATATCTGGTGATTATGTACCACATGGAATTGCCGTTGTGGTTAATTTCAGCCCATTCATAGTAGTGCTATGAACTTAGGGTGTATCTCTAAAATGATGTTTCGCCCGTGTAGTTGACTAATTAATTTAGGTTTACCGTCATTGTTACAGCAAAGTCTAACAAGACCGGCATTATGGATGCTACGGCATAGTCCTCTTGGCAGATGCAATCTGACATGCTGCCAGATTGACAATTGATCATGTGCCGTTGTGCATGACGGAGTCCACGAGCCAGAGCTCGGTTGAGGAGAGACTTTGGCACCAGGCGGGTACCACAGTAAATGGAACTCTTATCATCTGACATTTGTAGTGCAACGGTAGATACATCTTGGACAAGTAGCATTCGGCAATCATGCGACCTTCCTGATCTGAACGTAGATCTCTACTACTCGGCAGAGACGGCAGAAGAATATCGGCAGAGAATAGTTTTCCCTCGGCGTAGCCTACGATATGATACTACTCTGAATACCCCAGTGGTCTCATTCCTTTCATACTTTACCAAGAGTGAAGGATTCATCTCCACCTTTTCATCAAAGGCGCATTTTCGTGACCCCTAGACCAAGAGTTCCCCTTATTTGTCTTTCTTCTGACTATGGCTACCATGGAACAACTCAGGAACGACGTCATGAGTCAATCTTTCAAAGATTCTCATCAAATCTCTGAAGCCTGCCACTCTCCTCTCATCGATGACTGTGATGATGGCGTCTTTATCACCAAAGTTGGCCTGTATGCGAATCTTATCATGGCAATCATCAAGGGCGTTTCCGGATATGTCCTTAATTCAAAGACCATGATGGCAGATTCCATACACGGTGCCACTGATCTCTCATCGGACATACTGGCATTGGTTGCTGTCAAATGGAGCTTGATGCCAGCTACTGCAGAGTTCCCTCATGGATATGGAAAGATTGAGAGTTTGGGCGGTCTCGGTATCTCAACTATACTCTTGATTGGAGGCACCACCATGGGACATAGTAGCATCTCGGCTCTGGCTCCACAGTTCTTGTCCAACCGTTCATACGCTGCCAAAGAGATTTCGCCGTCTGCAGGTGATTATCATCACCCGATTTTGGGGGACGGCTCAATTGCCACCATTTTCGTCCTGTGCCTCTCCATGTCGACAGTGGCAGTCAAAGAATGGCTTTATCGAGCGAGTAAGGACGAACTTAGAGTCTCTAAATTAAACGTTTGCTTACATGACTTTGCAGCAACAAGAATCGCCAGAGAGCACAAGTCAACGGTCCTGGCTTCTAATGCCATTCACCACCGGATCGATAGCCTGACTGAAGTTGTCATAATAGGCGTCGTTCTAGGAGCTGGTGTGATGCAGGACACTTCATGGCTGGACCTTGTTGGCGGCTTGTGTATTTCACTCATGGCAGTCAGACCAGCGGCCGAGCTTGCTCTCTCGGCCCTTTGCGAGCTCACTGACCGAAGTATTGACGACGAGACAAGACTTTCAATCTTGAATCTTGTGCGTAGGGCTCTAAGTAAACCTGGAAATGCGGGAGCTGTCGACGTGGTGAGCCTTACAGGTATCAAGTCAGGTCGTCTAACAATTGTCGACCTACAACTTGCAGTTCCGCAGCGCTAGGCCATCCAAGAGGTTATCTGTCTCGAGCGCGAGATCAGGTCCCAGATGGAAGCCGGAATGAAATCTGCCTGGAAGATTAGGTTTCATGTGGCACCGGCGGATGAGAGCGGGGAAGCAAAGACAGACGCTTAGAAATGGCGTAGACGAGGCTGATAAGTGTCTCGGCGATTGGGTTGTACATAGACAGCATTGTATGATCAGTCAACCTATATATAGGCTTAAAAGCGGGGTCTCCAAGAGGTGTGAAATCTGAAAATAAAACTCTGTTACTATCTCTTTTCCGCTCTGTCAAAGTTCATAGCTTTGGGCTTCCCCAACACAAGCCTGTCAATGGTCCTGGATAAGTGCACAGAAGGCTCATCGACTATCTGTGTTACTAGATGAGAGATACATAGGGAGATTGGCAGCATGATGGCTTGAACAGCTAGAAAGGCTAGTTCTAGACCAAGCGGCCCCTTCGTAGATATTGGTAGCGCCCCTGCCCATCTATCGAGGCTGCCGTGAACCATTCTGCGCTCCCCAGGAGGCCAGGCTACCACTGCGTAGAGGCTATCCCCGAGGACGCAGAGAACAGGCCCATGTATAAGATAGAGACTGTAAGAATGACGCCCCAAGTATTGACATATCGACGACTGCAGTGGCCTCTTCAGCCAAGTCTCCCCCACTTGTGAGACAAATAGGACTGAACCAGGTAAAAGGGAGATCCATTTGGGATCACAAGTGACCAGCCGTGATAGAGGTGAGAGGAAATACCATCCAGGATTCATGCGAAAGCACTTTGATGTAATGCAAGTCGGTACTCCACCCATATACAGGCCAAGAACCAGGAGAACCCACTTGACTGTACTCTTTCGTGCTGGGTGTTTCATGGTGGACGTCGATGGACCTGTTTCCAAGTCGCGTGTGAGTGCGCCAGCCACAAAGAAGGCACAGAACCACCCATCGGTGACCAAAAAAAGGAAGTAGGCAATCAGAAATGTGTAGCAGATCACACGACAGGGAATTGATAATCTGGAGAGAACAAAGAGACAAGTGTATGTAAGCAGTGAACCTCTGAACTCGGCAGCTACCGACCACAGGTGATCGTTGTAACTAAGCCACGGTGACGAGGTTCGGTTGAAGATGAAGCTGAAGTCTAGTAACTCCCGCACCCATCTCCTAAACTCTAGGCTATACACCGCCTGGATTTCGTGTCTAGGAGTGCGAAGACCGAATGAATAGATCAACGTCCTACGTGACGAATTAGCTTCGGCCTGCTTCGTGTTGACCTCTCCTACATGTATACGAAAGTCGTTGCAAAAACCGGCAAGAACAATCTGAACCATCTACGCAGGATAGCGGAAGAGAAATGGTCTGCGAGCTGGGCTTGTTGCTCAACCTGTCGCATTGGGGAATTGATGAGCGTCAATGGCTTGATGGACAATACATAGCCCGACAGGACAAAGAATATGGCAGTTGCAAAGTGGCCGCCGTTGAATATTAGGCGTATGAATGGCAATGTCATAAAGTGATACCGCTGTCTGTAGCCAAAAGCTCGCTCAATGGCGTCATAGGCTGAGTCGTGTGCCCACAATTCATGGTGATGTATGTAAACGAGAAGAGACGCAACTCCTCGGAGGCCTTGGAGGTAAGATGTGTCCATGTGATCGGTGCTTGAGGGAAAGGACTTGGACGCCCTTGTATCCCCTTGTCTGCCTCCTTGGGGACTAGGTCTCTTAGACTTGAGAGCCATGCTTGATGTTAGGGTTGTGTATACGAAGTTGGCGGACTGGGAGAAATGAACTATAGGGGAAACTCTGGGAGTGAGTTCACTGGAGCAGCTGAATACCTGAACTATCGTGACGTATCCTCAACAATGGGCTTGCTTATGCTCGGTTTCGGTTTGCCTGGCCAAGGATCGACGGTACGTTCAGGATTCGTCTTTCTCACGCCTCCTCCATTGCAAATCAGCGACAGACATGGAGGAAAGCAAAAAGGGAGGCAAGAATTCAGTAATCTTTTGGCGCCGCTCGAAGTAGATTCTCCGTTCTCGTCTCGGGTTCGTATGTCGAGAGCTGTTCAAAACCTAGTTTGATTTGCGGCCCGAAGGCACATCGCCGCTGATTAACTTGGATGGCTGAGATTTGAGTCCTTGACAGCCACTTTGTGACGATAACTATCGTTATGCATCCATTGAAGACGAAGATGAGTCTATGAAGGAGGTAGTATAACTAGGAACCAGTCACGGCAGTTGGGTTGGGCTCGTATACGTCGCAGGGGTCTGGGATGTTAAGTGGGGTCGCTTCACCACCACGTATATGCTCTCTACGTATCCTTTCCGTATAAGATGATCTGACAAAAGGTTAATTAGGAAGTCATCGATCAATAGAAAACTCAAGACCGTTGCGTATTACTGTATCTCTAGAAAAGTCACAGGCTGGAGAGGGTTTTGTCAGTGCGTGCATAAGTTAATATACTATCTAGTTCGGATCCGGCTCGACCCGCAACCCTATGCGTCTGCCGGCGAACTGTAGCCAGGGTAAAAACTATAAGTAGTTACATATCTACACCCTCAGCCAGATACCCGACCCGAAGCGTTACATCCTAAGCTTGGGGCTTATGCTGGTTTGGCACCCAGCTAGTCAGCCTCAGATCTAACGTTTCTTCTCTCCATCATGGTGGGATAGGACTGGGATGGCCGCAATATAATTGGCCCTCTCCCCTGCTAAACCATAAATCCAAAAGAGTCAAAGCGTGCGGAGAGGCGAAGAAACGCCCACATCCCGACAAACGACATCTTGTCTAAGAGGCTCAAGCGCCCCGATCTTCGTGGGGAAATTGGCCTTACACCAAGTAAGCGGGTATTTAAGAACTCTCATTGGCCCGATATGGGTTTGATACGCATGTTGCACATTTTCATTGTCATCTTTTACCAAACCCCTGGCCTCGGTATAACCCCCTGAGCCGAGCCCACGGCAGTTGTTTGGTATTCGGTTGCAGTACCCAGGGGGCTTAATTCATCCAAGACCTTTTTCTCAGTGACACACCAAAATTAAGAGCCGTGTTCAGCTTAGTTAGGAATACTTTAGTTTGACTATACACAAAATCTCGATTTGCTTTCGGCAAAAAGGGTGGGAGCTCTGGTTCCCCATCATTGTATCTACTCTGGGGGTCCTAGAAAACATGAGAATTGCAGGCAAAAACTTAGACTATAGCAGAGCTAAACTTAGGTATATCTTATAATGAATTCATAGTATATAGTAGCTAAGACTTAAGCTTCTTTTATGATAATATCCTTAAGCCCTTAGCCTAATAGTAAGGTAGTCATTTGAGAGTAATAGTCGTGGAAAGATAAAGAGTCCTTCCTGTATTTTTAGACCCACAGACTGCTCTAGCTAAGCACCTCCCACCAGCGGCTCATCTGGATAGTAGATCCCAAATAAGTTCATGCCAATCTTTGTACCATTCTGGACCGGAAGCCCGGCATGAGCTATCCTATCGTCACCGGTTCCGTTCTGATGCACATTGTGCCACAAGACAGCATTTCCTTTTCTAGGCTTGACAAGTAGCCCCATACCCGACTCTGTTCTAGAGAACTTGTCTCCGTCGGCGTTCGGGCCAACGCCCTTGATATCAGGAAAGTATGTTTCTCCCCCGGTACAATCGTCGCCGATATAGATGAACGTGCTCACCAGGCGGTTGAACTACCTCACAGTTCCGTCCGGCCGCTTTGCTTCGAGGTGCACTGGTAGATAGTCATTATGCATGCGGAAGCGCTCACCGCCATTGTACTTGACGATCTGAAGTCTCTCCGTGTCGGGATGTTAGAGATTGTCCAACAGGGACTTCAGGCGGCTAGCCAAGCAACGGGATACCGGGTCTTTCTGCGATACCATGGCGGACTGAGAGCTGCGCCACGTTGAGTTGACCTGAGATGAGATTTTGTTCTCTTTGGTATTGTAGTCATATACGTAGGATGGCGAGAAATCATCCTTTCTGCAGCGAGTTAGGAAAGACTGCTGGTGCATCTCAAGGTCGTACTGACGTTTTGTGGAGAAGATGATTAATCTCATGATCCTTGATAAACCCATTGACATATATGACGAGAGGGTCCACCGACAACAGCTCAATACTGTACTCATGCGTACACGCATAGTTGTCATCGAGCAAAGGAGTGGTAGAAAGGAAGGGTACGAGTGAAAGAGATGTGAGGGGTACGTGATCGTACGCCCATTTCCAGAGCTTCAAAATGCTGACTAGCAGGAAGCAGGCGGGCATCACGAGGGAAAGAGTTGACTTCTGAAAAGAAAAAACTGTTAATCGACTCATCCTGATTCTCTGTTAAAGAAACAAGACTTACCATGGTTTCCTCGTGCGAAGGCTGAATTGATCTGATAGTGAGGTTATTCTTGAGCTGGAAATCCGATCATGAATGAGTACTACTTGACTATGATGGAACGTCTAACCATCAGGGCCCAGCTTGTTTAAAATATTGTGTAACTTAGCATTGTGTGAATGCCT
This sequence comes from Fusarium decemcellulare, assembly GCA_013266205.1. Lineage (NCBI taxonomy): Eukaryota > Fungi > Ascomycota > Sordariomycetes > Hypocreales > Nectriaceae > Fusarium > Fusarium decemcellulare. The sequence continues at coordinate 33,122 of JAAGWO010000057.1, forward strand.
TAATCATAGCTAAGATCCTAAACAGAGCCTATCGGTGCATGTGATCCAAGTACCTTGCCTAGCTCGATCCTAAGCCTTGACATCGGCACCTGGTGGGATAATAAAAATATCTTACATGGTAACCCATCCCTTAGTAATAGGCTTTCCGGATACACCAGTAACTCGTGTAATGGGCTCTGCATGACACTATAAGGATGTGTGCATGGTGTGCCATCCCAAGGTTGTGGGCAGAGCCTTGTGGAGACAACCCTGGCTGAAGAGGATCAGTTCTAGTTCAGCCAGGTGACATTAGGAGTGACGGTTCTCCCATGAGGTGAGAACGAGTGAAACCTTGCCGTTAAACGTGCCGCTAAAGCCGAAGATCTCGATCATCAAAGTTTAATTATGAAACCCTACCTCGTATACCTCGGCTTTGTTTAATGCCAACAACTGCCGACGGATTGTACCAGGCCTAAATGAGTCCCCGAACCTGCTCAGGATAACATCAAACTTGTAAGATTCGTCGAGGTTGACGTATGCAACGCCCTAGAGCCTGCATGTAGCTTTGCTCGTAGTCAGGCGTTGTAAAGTTCTACGGCGAGCCTCGACAAGTAGAGCTCTCTTTTTGGCAATTGCAGCCATTCTCGTCTCACGCGTTTTCAAGCACGCTGTAGACTTACTGTTATCCTTCTTCTTGTTAATCGCTTGAAACTGCAACAATGACTAGTCAGCCACCTCAGTACCCCCCTCGCATGATCGCCGGCGATGAAATTGTTCCTGTAATGGAGCGTACCATTGCTAGGGTCACGGCCACAATTGATCATATCGTCAACAAGACTGATCCATCTACCGCAACATTTGATGCGGTCGTTACTCCCTACGCCACAGTCAACAACTTCATTCAGGATGGGATAGGCGTCATTTTCATGCTTCAATATGCCGCTCCCGACAAAGCCACTCAAAGAGAGGTGTATAAGGCGATAAGGTTGTGGTCAGACGCACAATCATTCTGGTTGGCTCGAAAAGATTACTTTGTTCTTCTGCGGGCCGTCCAATCCAAGGATGAGCATCTTGACTCAGAATCAAGACTTTTGCTCAACGAGATGCTTCTCGATTGTGAGGAATGTGGGCTTGGAGAGATGAGCGACGATGAGATGAGCCAATATCTGCAAGCCGGTGCCGAAATCAATGAGTTGGTCATCAAGTTCCAACACAATATGGCCTACGACAACAACGGTCTTTGGTTCAAAGAAGCCGATTTGGAGGGTGTCCCAGCTGAGATGGCCGCAAAGTGGGAGACTGAGCAGAATGACTCAGGTTCACAGAGAAAGTTTGTACCATTTGCAAACGGCGGGACTTTGGCGCTGGCGACACATGCCAGGACAGCAGAGGTTCGACGTGCGATCTTCTTGGGAGACCACAACAATCTCCCCGAGAACGATTTAATACTGAAGGAAATCGTCGTGAGACGTCAAGCACAGGCGAATCGGCTTGGCCACAAGTCGCATGCGGCCTTGAGAGCACAGAAGCGGCTGATGAAATCAGCTGAAGCAATAAGAGACTTTCTGGAGAACTTGAAGCCTGATCTCATCAACTTGGGAAAGGCCGAGATCGAGGCGTTGAGCCATTGTGCAGAGCAAGACGACCTTAGGGCGACCAAAGATACAAATGGCGTGTTTCCAGCCTGGGACCAAGCTTACTACAGCAAGCTGTTAGAGAAGCAGTTGGATATCGACCATGCCAGGATATCTGAGTATTTCCCCCTCGACCACACTGCCGAGGTGATGCTCGGGGTATTTGAGTCACTGCTTGGTCTTCATTTCGAAGAAGTTACACAGGCTGAACTAGGTGTTGACTATTTCTGGCACAACAGTGTCCGGGCATTTACTGTGTGGGAGGAAGACCATAAGGTCTTTGTCGGATATCTCTTCTTTGACCTGTTGTGGCGCGAAAACAAGTATAGAGGCAACCAAAACGTTACACACCAATGCGTAAGTCCTATGATGAGCATCTTTGGGGAGCTCGCTGACTTTCTTACCAGGGTTACGAGCGGCCAGACGGAAGTCGACGATGTCCTTCGACCATTCTAATGTGCTCCTTTCCCACAGCTAGTGCTGGCAGGCCTGTTTTACTCAAGCATCGTGAGGTTGTGACTTTATTTCACGGTAAGTTATCTACTCACTCTGTCTATATAGGTAGTTACTGATAGTAATAAGAACTTGGGCATGGGATCCATAACCTAGTGTCCAAGACAAAATATGCCCGCTTTCACGGGACCAATCTACCTCCCGACTTTGGAGAGATGCCAAGTATTTTTCTCGAGAATTACTGCTGGATGGAAGAGGTGTTGCAGAGGCTGAGCTGCCATTACACAAGTCTCGATCCAAAACATTTGAGAGATTGGCGAACCCGCAACCCAGACACGCCGGTTCCGCCCAGAGAAATCCCAAGCCAGCTCGCCCAGCCGCTCATCCGCAACAGATATGTGAACCGGGCCAGTTACCATTTGAAGCAGCTGTAAGCTCCCACGAACCCTGCTAAAGGATGAACTAACCGGGTGCAAATTGGCAGGGCAATCTCGTTGTTTGATCTCGAGATCCACAGCGTAGAATCATCGGTAGAAGCTGAGGCCCTGAATCTTCGAGCCCTGTTTTATTCTCTACGGGAGGATTGCGAGGGCGTCAGTTTTGGTGACCTCAGACACACTGGTTCTTGGCATGGAACAATCCCGCACTTGACAGGCGGGTACGACGTCGGATACTACTCGTACCTCGTCTGCACAGCCTTTGCGCAAGACATTTTCAAGACAGCCTTTGCGAAAGAACCTTGGAATCGCAACATGTGGGAGAGGTTCAGGTTCGAGGTTTTGCAACCTGGAGGGGGCCATCCAGACATGATCAAGATACTTGAGGACTTTCTAGGCCGTCCCCTTGATTCTAGTGTCTTTATTGAGACTTTGTAGAATTCAATTACCGCAAGACAAGACTACCCAAACGTGTAATCAATAAAGCGCACGGCTCTTAGTGATTGTAGCATACACTCTATCCTCATCTTTTATCCCAGCTAACCCGTGACTTTACTCGGGCTTGGACCACTTCTTGTCCCACGCAAAAATGTTCAATCCCAATTTTTGGCCCGATTTGACAGGCAGAGAGGCGTGGCGCACGTCAGGGTGAAATGACCCATTCGGATACATGTTCTCCCAGAACACAGCGGCGCCCTTAATCGGCTTGAAGGTCACACCCGGATACTCTTCATCTTCGCAGTCTATGATATCGCACCACTTCGGATCATCTGGGCGTTTGATTAGCGGAAAGTTGGTTCCACCACCCGTAAAATCATCGTTCAAATACACCATGAACGTGGTGACCCGGTTTCCCAGGTCCATCCGGCCATCATAATCCTCGTGCCAGGCAAAGAAGCCATTGACTCCATATCTCTGGGCCTTCATGCCCTCGATAAAGGTGCTGTTGCCGCGCCACCCTTGCAGTTTCTTTGCTCTGCGAGCTATGCCCTTTGTGATGGCGTTTTTGCGAGGCACTGGGGCCATTTCCGAAATTCGAATGTTCGTGTCCACGTAGGCTTCGCCGTTTGGGTATACCTTGGAAGTTTCCCACTTTCCCTCGCTGCAGGGAAGAAAATGACTTAGCGTTGATGGTTGAGCTCTTCACAGTGTGCTTACCTGACTTTAACAACATGGCCGATTTCTCTGTCAGACATGAAATCTCTGATGTGCATAATGAAAGGGTCTCTGGACACTATTTGTACTTCATAAGGATGATCCTCGTTTTGCAAAGTCATCCATCTCAGGGGGCCGGCAGCTATCTCGGGCAAGCTGGACCCTAGGAGCCAAGAGATGAGGAGACCCAACGACAGGGCTAAGAGTGCATAGGTAAACTTGGGTGTTGGATAAGCCATTTCGAAAGGTTTGGTGAGAGTAGAGAGCTGTGCTTCGGGCAATGCCTTGGGTCAACCCCAAAATTTAGCTGAGGAATACTCCAAGATGCTTTAGCCTGCCTCGAATTAAAGAGACGGCAACAGAACAGACCATGCATTGGGCAATTCGATTGGGGGGTGCTCCCCTCCCTTCGTCCCGGGATCTCGGACAAGTACGCCTCATCTGATGGCTACGTCGCCCGTGTGCGCAAGTCTTGTGACAGTTGTTCATATCGGTAGTTCGCTAGACCTATATTCAGTGCGTCATCTACTACGGCGAAGCTCGGTAGTTGATATCTACATGAATTGGCGTGTGGTATGCTGCCGCCTTCCCGTGCTTACAAGATCTGCACCACAGATGCGACATCGTATAGTCTAGCTCTCAGCGCCAACACCATTCACTAACCGTTGTCATGGACTTGCTTGACATTAGGAACCCAGAATAGGTGCCCTATGGGCTTTCTCTGGTCTATTGCAGGGTTATAGGACCCTGGCACAGAATCGTTCCCTCTGTGGTTGTAAGCATGGTACCGTTCCCTGCTCACGGACCTGTCCAAAAACTAAGTTTGTCGTTGTAGTAGTTGACCTATTATTTCACAGATAACTCTGGAAGACCTACTAGGGTTATACTGTATGCGTACACTTTACCCTAGCTCAAACCTTGTACTAGCCGAAAGATACTTAGATAGGCTTATCTAGCTAGTTCTTGATATACTTATCACAGGAGCATTAGAGTTTAAAGGATGAAGTGTATTTGAGAACCAGCCTCTTGGCTAGACTCTGGAGGTGGGGTCGTTCTAGCATTCTTGTCTATCGTCGATCGTGCCTCGTCCCCGGGATGGGGTTCGGCTTTAGATCCCACTTAGCGTTAGGTCGACGGGATATGCAATGTTACCTAAGGTAGAGTCGTATAACTTTCGAAGGCAGACTTGGAATAGCCTGTGATAACTTTGCCCGGTTATGACTCTTGCCAATACCTTCGGCATTTTTCTGAAGTCATCACCAATATCCTCTCGGCCACCTTTCCCTCCAAGCGTGTACAAGATTTGTCCCCCACATCTTGATCGGAAACTTATTCTCTTGGACAACTTTCCATGGTGGCACCATCAACTCCCATTTCGATCATGTCGGAACTGAACCAGCAGTACCAGAGCCTACAGGCGGATGGAGAGGGCGCTTCAAGAGACAGCGTTGATTCAAGCGATAATCAGCCCTATTCTCATCAGCCCCATGGTTCCTGTTTGCCGATGTTTGTCAGACACCGATGGGTGATCGATACAATTCTATTATTAGGTATAGTCGCTCTATCATTCGATAAGATGACTACAGCAGGCAGAAAGTATCATCGCCTCGATACTACTGGTGACATAACCGGATTTGTTCCAAAGTGTGAGATTGTCTCCCCCAAGAAATGCAGTTGACACTAATAGTGTGTTCCCTACGAAATAGTTTCGAACAAAGTCACCACCTTTTCTCCTGATTCGGGCTTCTTTCCTGGTGATCCAAATGACTTCTTCACAAATAAGACAAGAGAAAAATGGCTCAGTCTTGTCCCGGGTATGTAAGTTCTCAACTGCCAGCGACAGAGCTAATGTGTAAAGACAGAGGGGCTTGGCTACCTTTACATCCACAAACCGAGCGAATATGACAGTCTCCCGACTCCACTAATCAACTATCAGAAGGCAGGAAAATTTGTGGTCACTACTTCTGTGACGCACCAGCTACATTGCCTGGTAAGCTGTCGTCAGAGTGTTCAAACCTCATTTGAGGCGGATCCTAACAAAGAACAGTACAGCATCGCTCAAGGATATGCAGTGCTGGCGGCAGGGAAGCAAGAGGCCTTCAAAGAAGCACCATGGCACATGGATCATTGCTTCGACTATCTACGGCAGAGTATCATGTGCTGTGGTGATGTTGCACTGGAAGGCCAGCAGACCTCGTTTGCAAAGGACGTCCCTGGGAGTGATGGTTGGGATGCTATACATATTTGCAAGGATTATAACGAGGCATATCGCTTCTTGGATAAGCACAAAGCCCTAAAGAAACATTGGATTTAGGACTGGGCATATACCATAATCAACTAAAGTTGCGTCGAACTATGTTGTTGTTTATTGATTGAACAGTCTAAAGCTTTGCTCGGTCTTTTAGGTCAGGGCGCCACTGCCACATTGTGTTGCGCTAAAGAACTGTGAGGACCAGGCCATCGAGTCAATTATCTCTGCCGGCCAATTCTGTGGTGTTTGTGGTGTCTCTGCCGATAGGATTTGGCCCTCTATAGTCAATTCTGGAGTTGGTATCTCCATAGAGGCTTGGAGAGGTATCGAACCATCACATTGTCGCAATGCTTGTTGAAAAAGGTCGGGGTGAAACGCTTGTCCTCGATTTTCTTTGATAGTTAGCATAGCATTTTGAGATAAGCTGGACAGTTACTTACTGTTCCACTCAGAACCGCATTGCTTCAGGCCTTTGATCATATCTCTTGCAACTCTCGCACTCTTTGAGTTGACACTGAGTGCCTCGAACATCTTCAGGCATGTCTCTGCGTCATCACGCAGCCCCTCGCTGTCAAAATCAGTGCTGTCGTCAGTCGGTTGCTGGATGAATATGCTAGAGACGAGCAGGATTGATCCAGCACAGATCAGACAGGAGATCATCTGCCACCAGGGAAAATCGTGCACCAAGTCTCTCTCGTCCGATACGTGATGCAAAAGACGAGCGGTTTCTCGAGCTTCACTTGCGCAGGTCTTTTCAAAAAGGCTGACAAGCGGCCAGTCCATCTGCGGAACGGAGGTGTCGTCGAGTTGTCTCAAGAGAGGATAACACAAGTATGGGCGGTGAATTAGGGCTCGAAGATGATGGTACTTGATCGCAAGCATATTGCGCTGAGATATTAGTTCATGTAGATAGAAGAGGATAGGCTGATTACCTGTCGCCTAAATGCAACATTCTGGTCGAAGGCGTGGCCAAGATCAAATCGGAGTTTTCGAGGAAGACTCAGCTTCCATTCAACAAGCTGTCGGTCTAAGCATTGTGTGCTGCGTATCATCTCTGCTGTCGGTCTTTCATGTGTAGGCCCGTAGATATCATGTAGCACATAGCCTACGATTCGAGAAAAGGCAATGACGGCAATGAAGTAATCTCCAACTGATGGGCCTTCCTCTGCAGGTTGAATCTCATTTGACGCCCAGTCAATGTTGCTATCGGCTCGTGAGCATGGTAGAGGCACACTGCAGTCGTCGTCGTGTATAGCAGGTGGCCGTCCAAGTTGAAGGGAGAGCAGACGGTCGAGAACGTATATGGAATACCACACCCTACGACGTCTTTCTAGCTCTGTCGCGGTACGAGGTTTAGAATTCCGGGATTCTACATGCAACCCAATACTCTGGGCTATACGGACTGCCTGGCCCAAGGTGGTCCAACAACTACAGCTGGTTAGTTTTTGTTAAAGTAAAAGGACGGTACCAACCTGTCTGTTTTGCAAATAGCAAGAAAGTAAAAACATTGCACGAGCAGCAGCGATACATAATTGATTGACCGGTGGGCCCCAGAAGTAAGCGCCATGGCACGTTGAAAGTAGAGTTCATGGAGGTTCGAGTTCTTGTCTCGGGCTGGGAATGAGGTATAGTATGATCCAATAGCACAAATAACATCTAAAAATGTTAGTCCAGCTAATTCAAGGGAACGATACTCACATAGAATAGCTAGGTCAGTTGCATTCGGGACCAGCGGAGCGCGAAACTCGCCCCATGTCTCCATGAAAAGGGACTGCGGGATGAAGGGGTATGCCAGATGAATAGTAGAAAAGTAGACTTCGGTGAGCTCTCTGGCTTCATCTGGGATTGGCAGCGCCGTTTGTCCATTGCCTTTCGCAGCCCAGACTTCACCCTCCTGCTCATAGCTGTCAAAGTCTTGCTCGACACTAGACAAGTCGTTTGTCTGCAAGAATCGCTTGACAAGATTAAAGAAATGAACATCGCTCACTTCTCCGAGATATCTATGTTGATTTCGCGGAAGTGCTGAACTTGCTGAAGTATCTTCGGGGGATGACTCGGCTGTCTCGAGCTCAGTCGGGATGAAGCTATTCAAAGCATTCTGTGCGCGTGTTTTGACGGCAGTATGAAACGCTTTGATGTCCCCCTGTTCGTGTTTTTGGGGTGGGCCCGAGAGAAGGCGATTGACCAACTCTTCGTAGTGATCAATAGTGCCTCGGAGCTCGTCAATTGCCTCGAGATGCGGAAAAGTGCCAGATTTATCATTGAGCTTTGACCTGGACGATCTGCCCTTTGCATAGGCACAGGTGAAGCCGTACCCGACGCAACGACCGCACTCAGGCTGTTTTCCATCACACTGTTCGGGTCAGCGATGCTCGTCTATTATGCGGACCACTTACCTTGGACTTCATGGCTCGGCACGTTTGACAAGCCTGGGCGACCCGCCTGCGCTTATAGACGGGGCCGTCTTCCGATTTACCCGCCATATTGTTGTTTCTTCCGGGTGCCTAAAATTGATGTAAAGAATGGAATTGGACAAGTTTGTGCTTTCATATCGAGGAGGTGACGCGCTAGCTACGTACCGAGTTATCCGAGAGATCCGGGTTACCCGCCTTGATCGGTCGACCAATCAACTGCTGTTAAGACTATCATCACATGGAAGCAAGCGTTTCGGTACTTGAAATCTTAGTTATGAACCAAGCATTTGAGTTTCGTATGACGACAGCATTCGCTAAGCTCGGCAGTAAGGGCCCCAGCTCTAAGGAAGAGTTGTTCTGATCTTTTATTTCCTATACTATTGCTATAAATCTAATTACGTTGAAACGCAGTTGCTTTTCCTAAAATTATTTATACTGTATTCTCGACCAGTCGAGAAACCATCTCTGCCCCATCACATGGGAGGCTTAAGCGAAAACCATTGTCCCATGAGCAAGGCTCGCGCTGCAAATAAACACATTCCTCCAAGTGCCAGAACTCCAGCAAGAAGACCGCCAAGGGCTTGAGTTCCCATCTTTTCAACCATCGTGCCACTGGTAGGGATTGAGATCAACAATGCGAAGCTGATCACAAAGTTTACAGTTCCTTGAAAAGTTAGCGGCGAGGTATTGAGTGAGAAGCTGCTTACCGTAGTATCGCCCATAGTCTCTCGCCTCGCAAGTCTTGCCCACACAAACTATTCATCGTTAAAGCCGTTCAGTCCAAGTTCAGAGCGACTCACCAGGTGCCATTGACAAGAAGGAGCCAGTGCAGAATCCCCACAGGGCGGAAAAGGCATATAGTACGGCACTGTCTCTGCCAAAGGGAATGAACAGCGTCCCCAAGAAAACCAGACTCATGGCAATCATGAACAGCAAGACATTGAAATGCCCTATCTTGTCACCGATCATACCAGGAATAACTCGCCCAAAGGCTGAAGTGCCACCAATAATGGAAAGCAGGGTGTAGCCAGTCTCAGCTGATAGTCCTGCTTCTATCGCGAACGCTGGCAACAGACCACCGATTCCATAGATGACATACTGAAAGGTAAAGTAAACGACCGAAACTAAGGAAAACGCAGGAGTTCGGAAAGCTGAAAAGTTCAACAACGCAAGACTGCCCTTGGTTGGTCGGTGGTCAGGAGGCGTAATCATTCGAATGAGTCGAGTATATGGAGTAAAGCAAAAGATCCCTGGTGTCAACATCCCGAGAACAACAAAGGCAAGAATTCTCATGGACCAAGCCCAGCCTAATTTTGGCAGCAGTGACCGAAGCATTATTGGGAAGATGACGGTTCCAATTGATGATCCAGAAAGTGTCAGGCCAATGGCCAAGCCCCTCTTACGCAAGAAGAGTTTTCCCACAACGGTAACGCCAATGGTACCGGCGACGGCAGTTACTAAACCTCCAAAAATGCCGAAACAGAGCATGAATTGCCAATATGTCTTGCACTCCGCAACAATGAGGAACAGGGCGACGCTACCAAGAGTGCCAATAACGCTAATTACGCGCGGTCCATGCTGATCAAGAATTGGACCAACCTGAATGGAAGCGAGCATACTGAGAAACATGTACATGCCAGTGATCCATCCGACTTCACCGGCAGTATAGTCGTGGAGTTGATTGAGCTGGAGATAGGACTGAAATGTTCCAATGGATTGCATCATGCCTACAGATAGTCAGCTCTGTACTTTTGTCTCTGAAAGCACTTACCGAAAGTCGGCATGACAAAGAGAAAGCTGCCAAGCACACAGGTCCATGCTGCGAGGCTTGACTCAATGTCCACTGTCGAGACCGACTCAGAGTCTGATCCTGAATCAGAGCCGGTATCGAGGATGGCAGCTGGAGGAGGTGCCTCGAGCGTCTCAAGACGTCTCTCAGGAGAGGACATTGTCATCAACGAGTTTTCGAAGAGTCCTCGCTTGGCTAGGCTGTGGGGTTGTAAAATTTGACTGTTGAACGGAGCGCTTATAAATATTTTCAACCCTTGTAGCGGCTAAAGGACGCTAGGATGTCAATTGTAGGGCGCTTCATGTACTAATTCCGGTTGACGATCACACCATGAAATGCCTGACTAATGGTAGAGCCGGCCAAGACAAATTCCAAGTGGGGAGCTTATTACGGTTCTCATCAATCGTCTCAATCAGCATCACAGCGTTGGCGTAGCAGGTATTTACTGCGCAAATCAGCTTGACTGTTTTAAACCCCAATGCCTAAACGAGGTTACGTTTTAACAAGTCGAGTATACGGCAGGTATTGCTTCTGTGCTCTACAGCGCCCTGTCGCATCTCTCAGGCCCCGCCTCCAGATTGGGTTAAAGGTTCTGGAACTGGCACCGGCATCGGTGGATGGACGCGGAAACTTTCCAACCATAATATGGGGAGTTTTCGATGTCTTTCTTAACTAGGGTGAATTGAACTTGAGTCTCAAAGTAAGAAACAAGTAGTCGCAAAATTGTAGGTATAGCCTTGACGAGGTAGGAAGTCATTTCCAAATCACTTGAAAGGCCGAGAAGCTCACGCAAGGTATATGGCGAATTGAAGCTTTTACTAAGAATGCCTCAGCTCAATTTCCAACGCCATAGAATTTACAGAGCCTCAATGATAGAACACCCGCTTTTACTAACACGGCCATTGCGAAACAAAGCCACCTGCTTGGCCCTAGAGCTCACCACAAGCTCGCTGGTGTAGATAATCGTCCTAGATCAACTATCGGGCGACTAACTAGGTGCCGAGTGGCCAGCATGAACCGTGTCTCGAAAGAGAATAGTGATAAATCAGGGCCAGTACCAAACAGAGATGTTTAATGCAATAGCCCTTGTAAAGGGTGTAAGACATTGCGCAGAGCTGCTTTGTTGAACAGGGATACCATTCGGAACCAGGCAATGTCTCGACCCAGTCACATATCGGCAGCAACAAGCCCGACCTTGTTCCGTTTCCTTCAGCTTCTCATTAAAGACAGGCAATCGTGTAACGCTGGTCTTGTGACCTCAAGTCTATTTCTGCATGCGTGTTAGTAACAGTTATCCATTGATTGGATAGGCCAGGACTCGCATGACGACTTCACTTGGCCCAAAAGGGCGAATACATGGCACGGCTGAGTGTCCACGGGTCGATCTCAATGGGTGCCTTTAAACAGAGGTCGTTTATCAACAGCCACAGCCGAAGCCACAGAATTTAGCTTGGCGCGCTATTGGCCGCTGGGTGTTGTTATCTTGACTGATTGATGCGGGCGCTGGCCACCCCGCACAGGAAGTTGAACACGAAAGGAAAATTGACCTAAACAAGGTAATTATAGCCTGGTGGTGAAGCCAAAGACCAGCTTTATCAATAGACGATTCCCTTGATATATAGCCCGGGTTATGTCAAGCTGAAAACATCTTCCCTGACATATCCAAATCATCGTCTCAATCATGGCTCGTCACAAGCTTCAATACCCCAAGGACAGCACCAATACCATCAAGCGGTATAAAGTTCATGGGGTATACGAACTTGAACATGTCCACCGCATTGTCAATTCCTGTCCAATACTTCACATCTCCTTCAACTCCCCATCCCAGCCGTTTCCAGTTGTGCTGCCAATGATTGGACAATTGGGCTCGTTTGAGCGTCCTAGTGCCGACATCAACGACCCGCTTAACCTGTACCTGCATGGCTATGTTTCTTCACGCATCATGAACCTATCTCAGACCACCAGTGTTGATGGAGAGGAGTTTCAGGGCATGCCGGTCTGCGTCGCAGCATCTCAAGTAGATGGGCTTGTCTTGACGCTTGCAAGCTACTCGCACAATTACAACTATCGTTCAGCGGTCATATTTGGTTACGCAACGATTGTGAAGGAGGAAGAGGAGAAGCTCTACGCAATGGAGCTCATCACCAACAGTGTTGTCCCTGATCGATGGAAACACACCCGTCTACCCCCATTGCCATCCGAAATGCAAAGCACCAATATTCTCAAAGTACGAATCGCTTCAGCGAGTGCCAAAATCAGCGCTGGACAAGCCACTGATGAGAAACACGACTTGAACAATGATCAAATTGTCGACTCTACGTGGACGGGAGTGTTGCCCATTCGTCAGACATTTGGAGACCCAGTGCCGAGTCCATACAACAGGGTTGAAATCCCGAGTTATATCACCGATTTTACGAAAGACTCTAATGATGAAAGAAAACGACTCTCATTTGATGCAGCTCAGGGCGAGAGACGGGCGCTTTAAGACGAACTTGTTGGCATGTATGTAAACTGGGCTGACTTAACTCATTACCCTTGCGAATGGCTGATGATGAGCACACTGCATTTTTCACTATCAAAGCTATCGATCACCCAATATTGAGATCGCTTTACTCAGGTCTTATCACTCAACGAATGGTGACCGAGATCTGGTAGATGAACAGCAATTTTTTTCAGTTTATTATAACCTTTTTGAAGTCAGAATGGAAGTTTCAATGAAAAACAGGTCAAAACCCTCACAAAATATGAGATACCCTATAACACTCGTAAACCCTGTCTTGATTGTGGGTGAAACGCAGGGTTGGATGAGATGTGTCTTTCGCCACAGCAACTAAACTCACCGTATATGAGATATAACTCGAGACTATATAAAATCGCAATACCCGAATCGTCTTATGATGATTTTTATAGGTATACCTTTGCCCGATGGTGGCCAATTGGGAGCCATATTGTGACGAGGGACAGGTTGCTCCATGCTTGACAGCCCTGGACGGCACGGAAAAACGTCTGCCGACTTTAATGCCCCACCTCCACATCTTCAGATCGTGGCCACTCTCCTCCAACATCGTGATACCCCGCGACGCCTCAAGTCGCAATCAGACGCCATGGTTCTTCAAGATCTCGGCCGTCGCATCAATGCGGCGGTCACCAACCTGACGCGCGAGCAGAATCTCGACGAAAAGGCATGTCTGACGCTTCGCCTGCCGGATCCCGCTAACCATGCCCTAGGCTTTCGATGCCATGCTCAAGGAGATTTGCGCGGCGCTGCTCGAGGCCGACGTCAACGTGCGACTCGTCGGACAACTGCGCAAATCGATCAAATCCACTGTCAACTTCAAGGAGCTCCCCCCCGCCGTCAACAAGAAGCGCCTCATCCAGAAAGCCGTCTTTGACGAACTCGTCAAGCTCGTCGACCCCCACGCCGAACCGTTCCGACCGAAGAAGGGAAAGAGCAATGTCATCATGTTTGTTGGTCTGCAGGGTGCCGGAAAGACGACGACGTGTACAAAGCTGGCCCGGCACTACCAGTCGAGGGGCTTCAAGGCCTGCCTGGTGTGCGCTGATACCTTCCGAGCCGGTGCCTTTGACCAGCTGAAGCAGAACGCAACCAAGGCCAAGATCCCCTACTACGGTTCTCTTACGGAGACTGACCCGGCAGTGGTGGCCCGGGCTGGTGTTGAGCAGTTCAAGAAGGACAGATTCGAGGTTATTATTGTTGATACCTCGGGTCGCCACCGACAAGAGTCTGCGCTGTTCCAGGAGATGATCGACATTCAGGAGGCTATCAAGCCCGACGAGACCATCATGGTTCTTGATGCGTCCATCGGTCAACAGGCCGAGTCGCAGGCCAAGGCGTTCAAGGAGGCCGCTGATTTCGGAGCAATCATCATCACCAAGACGGATGGCCACGCACATGGTGGTGGTGCCATTTCTGCGGTCGCGGCAACGCACACTCCAATCGTCTTTATCGGTACCGGTGAACACATGCTGGACCTCGAAAAGTTTGCTCCTCAGCAATTTGTACAGAAGCTTCTGGGCATGGGCGACATGGCTGGATTGATGGAGCACGTGCAGAGCCTCAATCTCAACCAGAAGGACACCATCAAACACATCCAGGAGGGTATCTTTACGGTGCGCGACCTGCGAGACCAGCTCTCCAACATTATGAAGATGGGTCCCCTGTCAAAGATGGCGGGCATGATTCCCGGAATGAGCAACATGATGCAGGGCATGGACGACGAGGAGGGCGGCGCCAAGCTCAAGCGCATGATCTACATTTGCGACTCCATGACAGAGAAGGAGCTTGACTCTGATGGCAAGATCCTGATTGATCAACCCAGTCGAATGACACGAATTGCGCGCGGTTCAGGCACATCAGTACGCGAGGTCGAGGATCTCCTCACACAACAGCGCATGATGGCAGGCATGGCAAAGAAGATGGGAGGAAACATGAAGAACATGCAGAGGGCACAGCAGGCCATGGGAGGCGGCAACAAGGCACAGCAGCTCGCCGCTATGCAGAAACGACTGCAGAGCATGGGAGGTGCCGGTGGAGCAGGGGGCATGCCCGACATGGGCAGCCTTATGAAGATGCTGGGAGGTGGAGGTGGAGGCGGAGGGATGCCCGGAGGCATGGACATGCAGGCTATGATGCGACAGATGGGAATGGGCGGCGGCATGCCGGGAATGCCTGGAGGTGGAGGCCGTGGAAGGCGATGAAGATGACGACTGGCGGCTCTGGCGTTTACTTTGCATGGACGGCGTTCGGGTTGAGGAGAATGAACCGGGCGTGGCTTAGATTCACGAATATGACCAACTGTCTCCTCGCCTCGACGCGTCGGTAATTAATTTTCCCATATCAGCCCTGCATGGCCTCAAGAAGCTGAGCACGGGCCGATGGATTGGCGATTGGCGAACGGGCCAATCATGATCCCGGTTTCGCCCCGTCGCGACCCTGGCTCAGTCAGATTTAGCGGCTGTCAGCGTGCCTCAGCCCAATGAATCCTTCTGCTTCGAGCAATATGAAGGGTTGGCTGTGACAGTGGACCTGGTTGAGTTGCTGTATATAAGGCTGTCTTGGCTTCAATGAACGTCCTCTTCATCCCTCAATCTATTGCTCAACCGTCTCTCTTCTCTCCAATACAACATGAAGCTCGTCTCAACTCTAGTTGCCGGCCTGGCCACGGCCTCGGCCGAACCAATCACCATTAAGCTGGAGGGCCGAGCTCAAAAGCCTTCTCCCGTCAATGTGAAGCTCACCAACTGGTGGAACGTCACTGATTACCAGTGGTATGGCAAAGTCTCTGTTGGAACTCCGCCACAAGAATTGTAAGTGCCCTGCCTCTATTTGTGACTCTGACTAACAGCCGTAGCAACGTTCTGTTCGACACTGGCTCTACAGACCTCCTCTTGCCCAAGAAGGGATGCACGAGCTGCAGCGACCATAACACCTTTGACCCTTCCAAGTCATCGTCATACTCCAAGCAGCCCAACATTGACTTTACGGCTAGCTATGGCACTGCAGGCAATGCTGAACCTTTATCTAAACCTGCGTCCATGGACACCAAGATCGTTACTGATACTGTGACCATTGGCGATGTTTCGGTTGGGAACCAGACCTTTATTCTTGCCGATGACTACCCCAAGGAGCTGGGCCAGAACCCCCTCGGTCCCAACATTGATGGCATCTTTGGTCTTGGGCCTCCAGGGGCGTCTGTTCTTTCTCAAGCCACCAACAAGACCTTTACCACAACGTTTTGGAACCTCGTCGAGTCGGAGCAGCTCCCAGAGCCTGTATTCTCGCTGTACCTCAACTCCGGCAACGGTAGCCCATCTGGTGAGGCCACACTGGGAGGCATTGACTCGTCCAGATACGAGGGGGACCTCACAAAGGTTCCATTCAATGAGACAATCACTGGCATGGTTGGCGAGTGGTTCATTGACCACCCTGCGTTTTATGTCAACAAGGAGCCGGTCAAGAACTCGGCTACCAACAAGCCTTTCCCTGGATCTCTGGCGCTTCTCGACAGTGGTACTGCCTACATCCAGGCCCCTGACCACCAGACTGCCAAGGATATTTATGCATCTATCAGCCCGGAGATCAAGCTCCTCGACAAGCTCGGTGTCTGGGGTGCTCCCTGCGACGTCATGAACAAGCTCCAGCCCGAGCTGACCTTTACTGTTGGAGCCGGTGACAAGCTTGTCAATCTTACCATGCCCAAGGATGCCTTCAACCTGGGCGAACACCCCGCTCATCCTGGACAGTGTCAAACTGTTATTCTACACTCTCCAGAGCCAATCAGCGAGCTTGCAACCATTTGGATTATTGGTAGCCCGGTGTTGAAGGGATACTACACTGTCTGGGATGGAAAGAACCTGGAACTTGGAGTTGGAAAGCTTAAGGGATCGGCTACAAACGGTAGCTCCGCTGGAACCACTTCACCGTCGAGCACGCCTACTACTGCTGGAGCGGGGGTTTTGACGCCTTGCTGGGGAGCTCTGGCCCTCGTTGCTGGCTTTTTATTGTTCTAAACTATTTGTACTGTAACATATTGTCTCATTTGATTATAATTAGAGATCTAACTACTGCCTCTTCTGATCATACCTAATAACAGCCTGACACAAAACTTGTGCACCAATCGCACACTCCTCCGGGGTGGAGTATTCTTCTGGGTTGTGACTGATACCTCCCTTACAGGGGATGAAGATCATGGTGGTAGGGCAGTGTTTGTTTGTGTGCACGCTATCATGACCGGCACCACTCGAAATGTCAACCGCTCCGTCTTTTGTTCCTAGCACCAACCCTGCAGACTCTCGGACAGCTTGAATGCAATCTGGGTGGAACTTGGTTGCCTTGGAGATGGTATCGGTCTGCCAGCTTAACGAGAGAGGCAAGCTTGGGGTTGATCCAACGAGAAGACCGTCGACATCCGTGCCCTTGGCCAAGAGTTCAAAGTCTCGCTTCATCTCCTTTTCAATAGCATCAACTGTCTCGTCGGAGGGTGAACGGACGTCTATGGTGAAGGTGACACTTCCAGGGATTGTGTTGGTACTTCCTGGGGTAAGGTTGAGAATTCCAGTCGAGGCCAGCGCGTTGTGCTTTGTAGCAAGCCTGTGAGAGTGGTGGATGAGTCGCGAGGCCAGAAGCAGAGCATCAGCCCGATCGGTCAAAGGCGTCGAGCCAGTGTGGGCATCTAAGCGGTTAGAGTCAAGTTTTAAGAGGTGCTGGAGCTACTTACCTCGCCCTTGGACGGTGCATGTCCACCATTTGTACCCCTGAACGCCTTGAACGACGCCAATCTTCTTTTGGGCCCGCTCTAGAATCGGTCCCTGCTCGATGTGAAGCTCGAAATGCGCACCGATAGGCATAGACTTGTAGCTGGCAGGTGTTTCACCAAGGTATCCAATTCGCTCCAGCTCAGACTTGACCGTCGCGTTTCCGGCAACTTCTTTTGTGTTGTAGGCTTTCTCGATGGGAGTGGCTTCGGCCCAAACACCTGATGCCATCATGCTGATGGGGAAACGTGCGCCCTCCTCACTGTACACGTTAGATGTTTTGATCTGATATTTTGTGATAAAGGAACAGAAAAAAGATAACTGCGTTACAATTTTAACGAAAGGTATATGAAAAAAAGAAAATAAGACAGTGTCAACTTACTTGGTCCAGTTCACAACACCCACAGGAAACTCTGTCTCGACATTGTGTTCTTGGAGTATTTTGAGCATTTCGATGCCTGATAGCACACCCAAAATGCCGTCATATCGACCGCCGCTTGGTTGAGTATCTAAGTGAGAACCCACAAGGGTAGGTGGCCCTTCTTGGCGGCCTGGACGGATGGCAAAGATGTTTCCGATTGCGTCGACTGTTGTCTTACATCCGAGAGACTCCGTGGTCTTGATGAACCAGTCTCGGACCGTCTTGTCATCATCTGAAAGAGACAGGCGAGACATTCCGGTGTCGGTAGGGTTACTAGACATTTAGTGACAGCCACATCGATAAGGTGTTGTTGCATAGGTACCTTCCCCAGCGTTTGCCAGTTCCCCAGGCGCACGTGTGGTGAAGAGTTTCCATCATCCGTGACTGATCAACCTTGAGTTTCTCAAGATCTTTAGAAGTCATATCCCTCGTGGAGATGTTCATTCTTTGACACGCCGTGAGCGTTACCGCACGGTATCTAGTCAGACGCGACGCTCTGAGGGCAGTCGGGCATTGTCGCAGGGGCACGCGGGAGAGGACCATGTTGGCGATGTAAAGCTGGACGGTGGCTGATGATTGAGGTGTAGGATAGGGCATCGAAGGAGAAGACGATGGTCTGAGAATTTATCTCTTTCTCTGATGCATAACATGTTTTTAGAAGGTGTCAATTGGATGTTCTTGCCATGTTGTTGGAGGGGGTACAGCAACGCCCTCTGAGAGGTGGGTGATGGAGGCCCCACTTCCTCGAAGAGGAAACTGTCCCAAATAGGCAATTCTGGAATGCCTCAGAGAAGTTGGCTGTATTCTTCGGAAAATTAGATCATGAGGAGTTCGTATGATGAAGCATGAATTAAAACAACTAGGCTAAGCTCAAGCAAGGATATCACGACTAACTTGGATGTTTCCTCAAGGAGAACCTTAATTCTAGACTAAAGGAAACCGGACATGCATGATCTCGCAGTTTAGCTACCCCTATTCCAAGTTGCACGTCGCCTGGGTATCGTGTGCGCCAATGCAAACATTTTTGGCTCTTCCTCACCCTAGCCTAGTCGTCCTTATTATCCCCGTACTCTACCTAGAGGACCGCTGTCACCTTGGCGCGCCTACCATATATGGTCACTGTTGAACCTCCGTCCTCCCCTCATCCTGCGAGCCCTGATCATCTGGCAGCCCAAACTCTGTTGACCGAGGGCCCAGTGTCAAGCCCAGTAGTCGAGCCTCCAAGTTTCGGCCACGCTGGAGGCGCTGTGCCATGTAGTAGCTAGCTGCTCTTCCTCGGGCTCGCCGCCAGTTCGGACTGCCGCTTGGTCTCGTTCATGGGCTCGTCCCCTTGAAAATTCGGCTGAAGGACTGGAAGACGCTCTGGACGCTCTGGACGCTCTGGGCGCTCCGGGCGCGTCCACGTAACATTGACACCTGGTCTTGGAAGAGCTCTTAATGAATCCATGAATCCCCGGGGCGGATTCTCCGGATCGTTGCGGCTCCTTCTTCCCATACGGTAGGCGATGATGAGACCGCATATGACCAAACAGACTCCAGCAAGCGCCCCGATTGTAATTCCGGCGATAACACCACCACTCAACCCTCCTCCGTTGTCATCCCTTTGTGTACCCTCGGTTGGGCTCGAAGCTGGTGTAGTTCCAGCTGTCGAAGTCGAAGTTCTTTTGTTCGGTGTAGCGCTGTCGCCTGTGGATAGGGTGGTGTCGTCGCCTGTAGAGGTGGAAGTGTCGTCGCTCGTGGTCGTGGAAGCTGTTTTTGATTCAGATCTGCCAGTTGAGGCGCCCTAATGTACACTATACTCTGCACTTACAGATCGATGGACTCTCCTTGAAGAAGACTTGGATGTTCTCCGGTGGATTGAGATACGTCGAGCAGTCAGCCAGATACTGGGATGCGGTTTCATCCTCGTCACCGTCCGAATCGTATATCGTCAAAGTTACGCAACCGCCATCACTGAGTTATCAAATAAGCATACCAAAGCAAGTCACCGCCAGGAGAAGTACCAGCTTCCTGAAGCGTCCGCACCTGACCAGACGGTGTACAAGACGTAGTCATCCGAGCACCCGGTCGCAAGAACCCCAATGCTGGGACCAATATCGCAGCGGGCGTATGTGGAATCATCTCCAGGGACCGTAAACCCCGATAAAAAGATAAGGTCATCCGGGCACGCATATGTTGCAACTACGGCACTCTGGTTAGCTTGTCGCGCCACTTCTCAAGAGAGAGGGCGAAGAAATAGACCCTACCAGTGCCGTCAGAGGAATAGTAGCCCACTACGCTTGTGGTGGTCTCTTGTGAGCTTGCCGCATATAGGGCGTCCGGGTCGCTAGTAGACTCAGTAGTCATGATCTGGGGTCGAACGTAAGCTCGTTAAAGCGAGTGTGGGTTTGCAAGAAGAGCCTCAGAATAAAAGACGAGGAATCGGAGAATTCAAAACGCAGCGCGTTCAACTGGCCCCCTCAGGGTGACGTATGCCTCAAAATGTGGTGGCGTTATGCCAATGTGCAATATTTTTCAGCTCGACGCATGTTGACGGAGCAGTTAATGCCATCGATTGGTGAGCTGCTCCTTGGTAGAAGAAAGTGATGACAGCCTGCAGGGACCCATACTAATCAAGTAACAAGCAGAAGAAACAAGGTACCTAGTCAATTGTGGTATCATTTATTCCCTGAGCTATTAGACGTGGAGTGAGACTGTGAGGCTCTTTTGCTGGACCTTCAGAAAATACCGACATCCTACGAATAGCCGGCCATCTCGTGATTATACCGTCGAATCTCCCGTACTAAAACATAGAATGCCTCGTCGACATTAACCCGGGATTTCGTGTCTGTCTCGATGAATTCGCCTCCAAAAGACTTTGCTAAAGCTTCACCTTCTTGTCTCGATACCTCTCGCTTCGACCCCCGAGAACAGTTATTGCCAACCACCACTATCGGGAAGTAGTCCTTGTCTTTCACACGGAGAATTTGCCGTCGAAACGTCGCGATTTCCTCAAAGCTCTGGCGCGAGGTGATGCTGTATACCAACAGGAAGCCTTCTCCTGTTCTCATGTACTGTTCTCTCATGGCCGAGTACTCCTCCTGACCAGCTGTATCGAGCACGTCCAGTATAGCGACTTCGCCGTCGATGACGCATTGTTTACGATATGAGTCTTCGATTGTGGGGTCATACTTATCGACGAAATTCGATTGTATCAGCTTGAGCGACTGTTAGTGTTGGTTAGATACCAATGATCACGACATGGCTTGCCTGAATAGCGAGATTGCTTTTTCCTGTCCCTCCTCCTCCCGTTACCACCAGCTTGTATTCTCTTGGGTACTTCGAAGGAGGTTTAGGGACTCTATTTTGTTTTCGAATACTTTCTAACCCCATTTTCCATTTGTCCATTTGTGGCTTAGAGTGAAGGCTAAAGACCAGGCTGTTGTGTTTGTCGCCGGCCCCCCACTTGATCCGGTAAAAGAGCATCAACTCTATCGAAGGTCAACTTAGTCTACAGGCCACTAACATTACTCACTCGTACCGCCTAGATATTCCGGGAGTATCTGCTTGATATCCCTTGCATGAATTATTTGCGTGATAGAGACCTGTGACTTGAGAGAATCCTGTGTAGACGGTTTGCCGTACTTGAGAATTCTTCTTCGGGTACTCTTTGGGTACGACTCTGTGACTTGTAACATTCCTTTCTGGTAGAGGAAGAACCGATTCTGAAGATTTAGGAAATTAGTGGAATGACACCCATGTTTCAAACGGAAAGTAGGAAGCAGACCTTTGATGTTGGATCACCTCCAGGGATTGCCATGTCAACGTTGTCAAACATCAAGAGTTTCCCGAGTTGCCAAATTTCTCTCTTTCTCTCCTGATCCAGGCCTTCAAGCAAGGTAGCTTCGGCCACACTGAGTTTCTTAGTAACGATGGAAATATCAACAGTCTCTTTGACCCACGCCAGACCCTCGTTTGCCAATTCGGTATCGTACACCGTATGGAGCCTATGTTGAGAGAGCTCCTGGGGAGGATTAGTTCGCGAATGCAGCAAGTAAAATGTGCGTTCATACCTGTAGGAAGGCCTCGTATTTCTCCAGCCGCTGGGTGGGAAGCCCTAACGCTCCTAGAGCCTCGACTAATAGTGTCCGACGCTCGACATCGTCATCCTCCACGGTTGATAATGCAGTTCTGATCGTCGATTTTGATTCTTTCTCTGAAGTGATAAGAGCTGCATAGTAGATGCCCGATTGCTTTGACCATTCCTGAAAAACAGACCCCCAAGTCCGGAGCAAAGACGGCTTTTGGACCAACATCTCTGCTTGTATCAAGAACTTCCTTTGGGCATCGACCAGCGGGCCAACTGGAGCAAATACTTGCTTGAGCGCATCAACATGGAGCGTGCTAAAAGACCTAATCTGCTCGCCCGTCTCAAGGAGACTCTCTAGACAGTGGAGATAGAGTCGCTCATCGCAGAGAAATTCGTCCATGGCTAAGGCTACAGGACTTGGCTCCGCAGTAAAGATCATAGGGGTGGATTCGAACAGAACAGCTTGAATCACGCCGGCCTTGGTCAGTCTCTGTAAGAGTAGCCGCACCAGGCGGATAACCTAATTGTCCATTAGTTGTCGAGTAATTTTATGAGGTCTGGGGGATTTGCTTCACCTTCACGTGGTTTGTCGTGTCGTTGCTCATAAGATCAGCTACAGTAAAGCAGTCAGACGGCTGGAAATCCAAACTACGCACACAAGCTTGCACGAATTCGACCATGGCGAGCTTTGCAAATCTCTCGGATGGCCTCGAGCCCATCAAACCCTCCCATCTTCCGCGTTGTGAACTGTCGAGTTGATCGAATAACAGCAACAGAGGACTTCCGCGCCTAAATATTGCGATCAGAGCGGACAGAGGGTTTTCGTCTTCGGTTCCCTTTTGGGACGTTTGTGGTTGGAATTGGGCAAACCATTCGAGCTGAGACAGCTGAAGGTGCACTTCGACGCACTCATGGTAGATAGATCTCGCGCGCAAAGTTGGTGAGAGGAATGGTTTAGGCTGTACGGTTTCATGTCCAAAATTGTAATGCTGTGGATTGGTAATGTCCTCTGCGTACAACGGGAGGGAGAGAACGGCGATGTGAGAGATCTCGCCGAGGCTGGTTCCAGAGAGACTGGACCATGCGTGAGTGCGGGCTACGGAGCTGCGTACAGAATAATCCATCGTTTCTCTCTTGGCGCGACGATAAACACGAGAGGATTTGAGGTCACGCTCAAAGTCAAACTCGAAGAGAGAAGCGCGTTTCGGTGGTGGAGTATGTGGCTCCGAGCTGTCAATACTAGCTGTAAGCTGGAGTGATGCTCGACGCTGCGACATTGTATCGAAACTACTCTCTATGCCCATAATTCTCCTGGACAGATCATGGTTGGATTCTAGGAGTGTTTCGACGGTTGAAATCAACTGCTGCTGGCTGTTTTCCGCTCTGACTTGGGAGTCGCTTCGTCTCCAGTTAGTTACTTGTCACATCAATTGCGTACGAATACTAGCCAACGTACCTCTGCAGAATGCTCAGGATGCATGTGATAGACACCTTGAACGCCTTCAGCCTGTCATATATGGCATTTAAAGCGCTCTTCTTTCTGGTCCATTGCATAGCCGGCCATAAACGCCAGCCCGGGCTTGAGGGTTCGAGGGATGGAAGCGTCTGCAGCACTGCCATCAACTCGGAAAACACCATGACCCCATCGAGAAGCACGGCCTTGAGGTGGTCCACTTGGATTAGCGACGCGTATTTTACATTCTCGGTGGAGAAGTTCCCGGCGAGTTGCTCCAGACCAGAGATGATGGTTCGCGTCGCCAGAGCCTCGGAGGAGAGCTGAGCGGCGATCTTTGGCGCGTCCTTGGTTGCGGTTGTATACGGGCCAAGGATTTTGGCCACCTCACCTGCGGCGGTAGCGATGCCCGCAACTGAGGCGATGACGCTCAGCGGATCCATTCCCAATATGCAGCGGGTACGGCATGGATACGGAGATGACAAGAAGAGGTCAAAGGCGATGGAGAGGGGTAGAAAATTGGAAGGGTCAAGTTGTCAAGGTGGCGGTGCAGCTGAAAATGCCTTGCAGGCTCAGCCGTGGTTGCCTCGTTCTATCAGCGCCAGCCAACGGCAATATGGCAATAGATCCCAACTTTAGCTCATTAACTGGCAGCATCTGACTCCCAAATGTGTAAACCATGGAACTGAGTACAACACTCTAGAATTGGGGGGTTCCCCCGCAATCGTACTGACAAGGAACTCATCGCACCTGAGTCGAGGCCCATAACTTTATTATCAATCCCAAATGCCGACCCCGCGTAACGTAGCCTTTGCCTAAGGGCTGCTAATTCAGCTCCAGAGCGCGTTCGAGGCTACCTTTCCGGAGCGTAAGCCACCCACCCTTCGTTGACAGCGCCCACCTTGAGGTTGGAGCCGTGCAGTCTATATGCTGGGAAACTTTTCCGTGAACGGGTCAAATTGGAAAGCTTCATCGGGTTCATGACTACGCAGTTCATTGCCTCGGTAGCGGTGGATAGTTATTGTAGCAAACAGCAATTGCATTTGCATTTCAAGCCGGTATTCACTTGGAGGTTTCCGCCAGGCGAACCTCAATTCTTCTGGAGAGAGGTTTGCCAAGTGCTGCAACGAACAATTGTGTTGAAAACGCTGATGTGGACTCAAATCTGATTTCTGGTACGTGTAGGGATACATTTCGTTCAGAGAACGGATCTCATCCTAGCTCCAATAATGTCGGGGCGCTTGTAACAAAGCATTGCTAGTTGGGCATTGGCATCTCAACGCGATGATCACCCAAACACATTGGGACTTTTGTTTGTGCTTGTTGACCCAAAAACATTAGCTTTATTGGCCTGAGTGGTTGTAGCTGGTGAGGAACTGGAAAAAAGACCGGTAGGCTTAGGAGCCGTAATCTCTCCTTCTAGAACAGATCTGAGACGATCGGTCGAGCTGCTATGCCCGAATGTTGGCCGTGAAGTAGTTGGTCCGTTGCCAAAGAGCGAAGTCGATGGAGGAGAGTTTGGAGTTGCAGGTGTGGAGCCGAAACCGCCAAACCCGGCGGCAGCAGTCGAGGGTGGTGGCTTGGAACCGAACAGACCACCAGTAGGAGCGGGCTTTGGAACTTGGGTAGTCGAAGTTGGCGGCTTGGAACCAAACAGACCAAAGCCATTAAAGGCTGGACTTGCAGGGCTTGCATCTATTGCCGGCGCTACAGGCTTTGAACCAAACGGCCGAAAGCTGTTGGGGTCTGGACTTGCAGGGTTTGGAGTTGTTGCCGGGCTAGCCGAAGATACAAATCTGGAACCAAACAGACCAGAGCCGTTGGGTGCTGGGCTCGTAGCGATTGTAGGGCTCGGCTTTGAGTTAGACAGACCCAAGCCGTTTGACGCTAGGCTCGTAAAGCTTGGATTGGGTACTGAGGTAGCCGAAGCTACAGGCGTTGAGCCAAACAGAGGAGCTGGGCTCGTGGTACGCGCAGTACTCGGTTTGGTAACTGGGATGGTCGGCGCTACAGGGGTGGAACTGGGCGGTGCTGAAGGGCTGGGAGCAGTATTCGCAGTTGTGGGAGAAACACCTGGCCTTTGAGAACTAGCTCCGGCTGCCACTGCAATAGGTGGTTCCGGATGTGGAGCTCTCACAGCAGGTACGGCCGAAGATGACGCTATAACCAACCAGTTAATTAAACGCTTAGACAATCAAGTAAGAGCCTACCCTTCACAGAGTTGTTTTGTGCTGGCGACGAAGCGCTCCCTCTCGATGGCGGCAGGACTTGCTCATGTTAGATGGATCCGATCCTGAGCATGCTACTCACCAGTGACTGTTCTTGGCCTATAACGTCGGCATTGGGCCAGACCCTGACGCAAAATATCGACCTCTTCCTGGAGGTTCTTTCTTCGTGATGTTGTGTCCTCCGACTCGGCTGCCAGCTCCTGTAGCCTCTCCCGGCTCATGCGATCCACTGCTGTCGGCGTAAGGATTTCCGGCATGTCGCACACGAGGCAGCTCTCGACGGCCAGGTTGATAATATTGTCGGTAAATGTGCGTCGAGACATCTGACTTGTTAGCGTTGACTGAGTTGCGATTGTATGGTCTCACCTCGTAGTATGCCAACATGGAGTCGATGACATTCTCAGTGCCAAATTCGTCGTCTTGTAGACCGTCTTCGGAAATTATGGCTTGCTTTATCTTTTTTATGGTGAGTTTCGTTGTAGAGTCCTTATCAAACATCTCTGGAAATTTCTCCCGCATCACTAGGGCGAATTGACTCGCGAGTCGACTTGTGGACATTTTAGATATGGATTGAAAAAAGTCCACGTCTAAAGGAAGCGCGTAGCCTTCGGTGTAGGGCCTCAGCAGCTCTTGGAGTTTCTCATCAAGGATGCTCTCCTTCTCGGCAAAGAAAGGATCCACGCAGGTAGACAGGATGGCTTCGGTGGTCTGGTTCGTGTGTGCTGGTCCAATGACATGCTTGAAAAGCTCGTCCACAAACGCCTTTGCCGCAAGGGTTACGCGGCGGACGTGAAACTTGGCAATGCCCTCCCATGGCGCAGCTTGCTTTTTGAACAATTGAATCGCGAGATCTTTGTTGGGCGAGCCTGGAAATTCGCAGCCTTGATTGGCCGCGGCTTGTTTCTGTAGCTGCGTATTGAGCTCCTCTCTGGTGATGATCTCGGGGTCTGGACATTCGTATGGGAACCTTGCGAGGAAGTCTTCAAGATACTCAGGGATTTCATCCGTATCTGCCTCATCATTCTCATTCTTGACCACCACCTGGGTTGAGCCTTTGGTCTTGAGAATGTGGTCAAATGCTCGGTTGAAATTCCGAAGCTGAGCTCGAAACTTGCGGTCCTCATCCTCCAAACCGCCAAAGAAGGTATCGTTATACCGGCCATAGATGCCATCCCGAGCAAGTCGTTGGAACTTGCTAGCAATGGTGAGCAGGAAGGATCTCATGTCTTCTGGGCTTGACCTGGGGCTTCCGAGCTGAGCAAGTTCCTCCTGTCGCTCTCTGAGTTTGCCCTCGATATCCTCGACAACACCTGGGAGGCTATTCCGGATGTGGTTGTACAAGACTCTACTGAGCTTCTTGCGCAAATTTGCGATCCCGCGATCTTCCCTAGGAATTGAAGCCCAAGCACCAGTCTTGAAAAAGGTTTCCTCGATCTCGTCGCGCGCTTCAAGGCTCTCCTCATCCTCCGCTCTGTTTCGGAGCACATGCCATCCAAGCTGCAACTTGTTCGCACCCTCTTGATTTTTGGCAACCCTCACATAGGTCTTTTCATCGGCGTATCCGGGACGCGTGAGGTCGGGCTTGGTGATGACTCCGATGGTCCTTTGTCTCTGTGGATCGATCTCCTTGACTCTGCTAAGAGCTACGTGATTCGCGAGCTGATTGTTTGCAGTGATGACCACCAGAATAATGCTGTTCTTCTGTCGCATGTAACTGCCCACAAGTTCATCGACGGTATCCTTGCCACCTAAGGACTGAGTTTCGGTGTCGGCATGGAAAAGGCCAGGAAGGTCGACCAGACTGAGCGGATACATGCCGGGTCCTTCAATCTCAAGCCGTAGGACATCCTTGGAGAATTCCTTTCCCGCTCGAGTGAAGCCCATGCATTCTTTGGCTTCTCTTATGATGTCTGGGAGATCATTCTCACGGAAGCCCGTTCTCTGAAAAGACTGCGATGCCTTTGACTTGTCTGCGAACCTCACGCTGACGTCGACTCGAGTCTCGTCGGCCTGCCGGAGAATCAATTCCGTCGCGAACCGGGTGCATAGGTTGCTGTCTGTCGGAAAGCGGACGTGAGAGATGGCCTCGAGAACGGATGATTTGCCAGCTGATTGCTCGCCCACGACGATGATCTGGGGCAAGTTGACAATTTTTCCGACACCGCATGCGCTGAGGCTGTTGCTAATGTCGTGCAGAGCCTTGGCTTCCGCGGTGTTGAGCTGACTGAGTGCATCTGAGTCGAGAGACACGTCCATGACGGTGGTTGGAGATAAAGACTGGGGGAACGGGGTATTGCAAAGAATTGAAACGAGCGCTAATGAGCAGCAACAGGTTCAGCTTTAATAACGTTTTTGTAATTAAGCGCCAGGGTTCATGTCGGGGCTGATATGCAGGGGGGGAGTATCAAACGCACAACCAACAGCCTCGAGCCATTGGCTGCTTCAGCTGAGCCCCCCTTAGCGGCGCTTGGGTTGAGATAGGACTCATGGCAAGGCGCAAGTCCAAATGAATGGGCTTAGAGCGTTCAATGAATCTTCGCCCGTCAGTAATTATTCCAGCCTGGCGTGGCTATTATCTTCTGCTGTTGAACGCACGTCCCGAACTTAATCGTTTTCCCGAGATGGTGTCTCGTGAAGCTTTCACGCTAGTCTTGGCTAGTCTGAAAAGTCGCATGGGTGCGCCCTACTGGCTCGAAATCTGTGATATTCGGAAGTCTTGCGCCTCGGTGCACAACATGTGTTGCACGCAATAAAAGGCCTAATTGCCACGGTACCTAAGTAGGGTACCTTACGTTTTTGCCGTTGGTTTAGTGGTCAATTTTAGTGCGACAACATGTAAGTTTGTCTTAATTTGATGATGCTGAAAGCTAGTCTCTTTGCTGGAAGTAACCATGTGAGTACCTCCGTCTTTCAGGAAACCCCCATAAATGGCCTCGTCGAGCTCAATGGGTCTGATTGAGAGGGGCGGTGACTTGCTTGATTAGAATACTGCCACTCTCGAGCACAGAGGTACTTTGCGACCTGATCTCCATGAACCGACCTGGCACCAGATGTGTGTCGTGATTGTTAAAAGCAAAAATCGGGTTAACCTCCAGAAGCTTGTTGAGGCATATATTTCAACAGTGATTCCTTAGGGTAGGTAGGGAGTAAAAGAGGAGTGGAAACTCAATGAGCTACGAAAAAAAAAAAAAAAGAAGAAGCTGCAGGGTCCAGTGACGACTGCCGATTGTTTGACCACAGGTGACAAACAGCAGGAAATTTTATCTTTAGTGAGCCGTATTGGTACGCACCACAAGCTCGTCATGAGTTGTGCCAGGCCGCGACTTAAACTTCAAGATGGTGTGGCTGATACTAGGTGTGGCTAGGCTAACCAGGTTGTATGCCACAGGTGGCTGTGTCGGAAGAAGTTCGGCACAAAAAGCCCGGTGCAACGAAGCCCGGTGGAACGAAGCCCGGTGCAAAAAAAGCCCGGTGTAACGAGAAGCCCGGTGCAATTAGGAAGCCCGGTGCTCTGAAAAGTCAAGTACAATTGAGAACTCTAGTAGAAAAAAAGAAGGGTCTACTATAATCAGGAAGTTTGATAGTCAAGAAGTCTAGTAAAGAAGTTTAGTGTCTTAGACAGCTTCCTTGTTGGAGTCTGGCGCGCGCAAGTCCGGTGCAAAAAAAGCCCGGTGCAACGAGAAGTCCGGCGCAAAAAAGTCCGGCGCAAAAAAAAATTCGGCGCGATTGAGAAAACACAAAGGGACCGACCGACTCAACTCAATTGATTCAACCTGATCTTTGTATTCTTCACTTTTCGACAGAATCACCCGCCCTTGTCTCACAAGCGCGATTGTCTTGGAGCTGGCATAGTTCCACGCTCGTGGTGACGTGCCGGCTAAAAGCAGCTCTTTCTAGGTAGTTTAGCTTTTCCTGCTGCAGACAGAGACGTCAGCAGCCACAACAAAGAACACTCCTGGGGATGTTTTGATGCTCCTCAGCCTCATGCAACAGTGCGCTCCGTCCACCGTGATGGTGAGTGCTGGTACCCAGCTGCCCCTGTCCTCTTTCTGTGTCATGAACTAAGCAACCACACCCATGAGTATTATTATTAAAAGTACGTCTAATTAATATATAGCTTCTGCACATTACAATACTGAGTGTTCTAAGCGCTGCGACGGCTAACTATAGTGGCGAGGTAGAGTAGTGTAGCAGAGCGGTATAGCAAAGTGGGTGTAGCAAAACTAGGTGTAGCAAAACGGGTGTAGCAAAACGGGTGTAGCAAAACTGGGTGTAGCAAAACTGGGTGTAGCAAAGTGGGTGTAGCAAACGGGTGTAGCAAAATGGGTGTAGCAAAACTGGGTGTAGCAAAACGGCATATCGTGTCTTGCGCGGCTCAAGCTTGTACACTGGTTGAAGCAACATTCTCAAGGCAATGCCAATCTTCTACTTCTACCTCTAGGAACTCTGCGATATATTGCCTTGGAGAGGGATTCATAAGCAACGCGGCAACGTTGCCTGCCATATCTCGCAGGTCAAATGTACTTGAATCCCCTGGTACAGTTGGGATGTCCTCGTGTTCCTGAGCAAGCGAATCATACATATGTGAGATCATCCTTTGCTCTGAGTGGCTGTGAAGTTCACGCAGGCAGGAACGCGTTTCAGCCAGTTTATTTTCATTCAACTTCACGTCTTGGTGAAGTTGGTCAACACTCCATTGCCGCTCAATCGCCGTGTTGAGCTGGACCGCAAAAGAGAGTCTGCCTCATTCAATTCCTGCTGCAGGACATGGAGAGGCATTTCCTTGTCAATGATGATGGCCTCCAGTGACTGAACCTTAGCCTTGGCTTCATCGTGCTGTCCCAGGAGCTCTACACGCCAGCCCTGTCGCTGTCTCAGCATCTTCACCAGCAACTCGGTTAGTTGGGACACATTGATGGCAACACCAGTACCGCGGGTTGCTACTTGTCCCAACGTCTCCATGGTTCTCAGCTACATACTTGCTATTGGCGTTTTATAATCCGCCATAGACTTTGAAACCGCCGAACGAATCGCCTCGGATTGCTTTTGCGCAGCAACATCCATCCATTCTTGCAGATCAGACTTTGTGAAAAAGCTAGTCATTTGTTCAGACATCCCACCAACCCTTTCCAAGATAGGTTCCATACCATCCCTAATAAGGTCCTCAGTTTTGTATTAATCCAGGCACTGGGCCGCTGCAACCCGTTCTGGCTACCTACCTACCTGCTAGCTATACCCGCCTATGTAAATCTCCTGCTGCAATTTACAAGCAATAGATGCCTCTAGAGGTTATTATACTCAATGTCTAAAATCCTAATAAAGCGCTATGACTGCTCTCTAGGCGGTATTTCAAGTTGCTATAATTATTAGTCACACACTTTTTTGATTGACTACTTTGGCTAGTCAATCACTTTTTTGATTAACCACTTTGGCTAGTTAATTACTTTTTTGATTGACCAACTTTGGTCACATCCTTCCTTTCTGGTCACAGACTCTGGCTATAGATAAATGTCTAGAAACACGTTCGCTAGTTTGGATCTTCCTGAGTGGAGACAATATTCCTGATGCACACTACAGCGACAAGACATACGGAAGCGATGATCACGGTCATGGGATCGCGCCAGCACAATTTCATTCAATTCAGCCGGCCTAGACTACATAAATACAAGATTGGCTGGTCTTTGCTTCGCCGTGGATCTCGTGCAAGGCAGATGATCCATAGCTACTGACCCAGAACACCACGTGAAGGTGCCAGCCGTCGTTCCGGTGCCTCCACACAAGGTTATTGACCAAGGCTTCATCGGCTCAGTATCTTGTGTGCAAGGACATGTCCAAGGGGTGGACGAACCGGGAATCAGCCTCAATGGGCTGGTCGGTTTTGCAACACTCCTATCAGCTCACCCAGCATCTCGACCAGCAAAGGCGAGACGGCGTTGGTGGACTTAGGCATTCATCTCAAGCTGGGAGAAAAGCGCCGAAATCATGTGGCCACTGAACTGTCGCGCACCCTCAGCGCCCATGTCATGGATGCGATCCATCGTCTGGGCGTCCAAGGCTTGCGAGAGATCCAGAACCAACCTCTTGACCCGACTCATACCAGGCTCTTGGAACTTGACGATTCCGTTGAGGCCTGCGTACATGGTCTGGCGGCCGTGGGGGGTGCGGCTCGGATTGACGACACGCGTCCAGCGCTCCAGGGCGAACCACAGGGCATCTTGACCATCCAGAGTACGACCCAATCCCCAGCGGGAGTCCTGCCCAGGCCGATCAAGATGATTAGCTGTGTGTGGCAGAATGCCAGTCTCGACCGTAGCAACCTTTCGGACGCCGGTGGTGAGAACAGCGGCCAGCTGGATCTTGAACGCTCGAGCCATGGGCGTGGATTGGCGCGCGATGAACAGAGCCAAGCGATAATCGTACTTGACCAGAGGCAGAGCACGTCGGAAATCGACGGCCTCTTGCTTTGGCAAGGCGAGTCCAAAGTCAGAGATGACCCCCCGGGCCTCAAGCTCCTCCATCATCTTCTCGGCGTAGCGAGGGTGACGGGTCATGCACCAGATGGTGCTTCTGGGGTCGATGCCCAGCCAGCGAGAGTCAACAACGGAGGCGACAAAGCCACCCAGCTGTTTGCCATCAATCGATCGATGTCGTAGGCCATATCCTTCTAGAAAGGATGAGACATCGCAACCGCCAGTGTAGATGTACCTTTGAAGGGCACGGGGCTGGTGAGCCCACCACACTTGGGTAATCCGCTGCTCCCGCGACGTCTCGACAGGGACAGCGTCCTCACTCTTCGCATCCCAAGGCAAGTTAGGACTGTACCTGGAGCCCAGAACAATGTGAGCGACAGAGTCGCCCATCAGAGCCATGGGAAGGACAGGGAGACAGGGATCCATCTCGAGGAGACGAAGGTTAGGGAGCGTGCCGCTCGACCCAACAAATTCCATGAGCAAGGCCATGGATGTGTCATCTTCAACGGAAGTGACTTCGATCGGACCCTGGTGAGTCTGTTCCATGCGCTTCAGCAATGCCTCCAGAAAGGACTTACCTTCAAACGATATGATCGTTTGCGGGCGCTCTGGGTTTGCGACTGCAACTTCCAGGATCTCGGACGCGATGGCGTAGTGGTCGCCAGCCTTAGAGACAAAGGCGTCGCCAACAGGGTCTTGCGCGCCAAGGGCAGCGACATCGAGCTGATCCACGACCATGTTGGGATCTCGGATGGCAACAAGGTGCTCCAGCTCATTGCAGTTGCGATCAGAGGACATGGTGATGACACGCATGATGCCTCTGTCGCTGGATACATCCATGGCCCAGTGCACAAGGGTAATCAAGGCAAGGGAGCAGTCTGCTGGGAATGTCGGATCAATGTAGAACACGACGACAACCTCTCCATCTTCTCGGCTCTGGGGGTTCCAGGCGGTGCCGTCTTCGGTTCGGAACGAAGGGAGGGCGGCAAGGAAGCTCGCGTAGGTCATAACAACGGGTGCCCGCTGGCACGGCTCAAAGAGCTCCCCGTTGTGGGCGGCAGTCTTCATCTCTGTCTCCGGGACGATCAAGAACAGCCGGGCGCTGTCTCGCACAGAGGAAACGGATCGATGGATCTCCTGGCTCATCTTACCGCCACTGGGACGGTAAGGAGGGAGATGGATATGCCCAAAACGGGCTTGTGAGGGGGCCAGCGATGGCCAAAGGGCAGCAAAGAAGCTGCTGAGCTCAGTGCGCAGTCGGTCGGCGAATAGAGCAGACATGGCTGCGATATTTAGCCACCTAGACGAGAGGAAAGATGTGTTAGTCGTGAACAGGGCCGGGGCCAAGCGCAGCAGAACGGGGTCGACGAATGCTTGAACGAGGCGACGGGCACCTCACGGAAGCGATGTTGATGAAGAAATTGGAGGAGTTGCTCGCGCAGCTGAGGCAGATAGGCGATTCGAGCTGCCACTGCTGCCGGCTGGTTCGACCTTGGTCTTGACACTCGGGTTCAGAACAACGCATTCTTACTGGCCAATAACGCCCGCCCTCACTTTTGCCCAGGCACCGGGCATGTCTTTTCTGCTCACTCTAATTCATTGGCTTCGCTCGTTGTCATGCTCCTCTTTGAGTTGGCCAAGAACAGACGCCAGGCACAGCTAGGATGTGCTCTGCTAGCAAACGACACGCCACTATCGCGATGCCTTGGTTTGATCTTACTCATCCAACCATTGGTCTCCCTCCAGTTCTTCTCAATATCTCCATCAAACTCATCCTTCAGCTCTTTCCCGGTCTGCGAAACGAAAGGCTCACGACAGACTGCCCGAGTCGGACCAGTCCACTGCGTTCTGGTTACATGGAGGACTAGCTAGTTAAGGCGCGATGGGAGAGTTGATAACGGAAAGGGTAGGAGCTGAAATGATTTGTTCAAACTGTGATATGTGATGTTTATGAACATGATAGATATCCTGTTGTGACTTGATATTGCCCTTGAGCTCGTGTTCAATTGTCATTAGGAGACGGCTCTCTGTTCTTGGCGCGAACTAGGAATTGGCGTGCTGAAGTTGCTCATCCCGGGTAACAGTGCTTTGAGGATGGACTTGGCACGATGGAGCTTAGACGAAGACCGCGTGTGCACGACTCCGCCTGTTGTATGGGCTTGATGACTTGACGCTGTAAATGCAGCAACTCTTACAGCATCTTAATCCACCACTTTGAACTCGTGACTGGCAGTCCTGATTTATTTCTACAGTACCCTAATAGTGCAGCTATTGTCTCCGCTAACTACTTTTCTTAGTTATCTAATTCGAACTGCGTCGGGCGAAGGCAGTTCTACTCCCCGAAAAGCAGCGACTTCAAGATCAAAACAGAGTTCAAAGTACTCCAGAAGCGTCATGTCACTGCCATAGAGGGCAAACCGGGACCATCCCAGAATTTTCCTCCAACACAATCGCAATCCGAGATGGGTACGCTCGCGATCATGGGCAACATTGTCTGTGTAGCCAACGAACAATTTTTCGAGATGACCATTAACATAGACCAAGGATACCGTCACGCCATCATCGATAAATCTGTCATGGAGACGGTGCATGTCGTATCCATCACTCCCACAGATGAGTTCTTCAAGGTCCGGTCGTTGGGGTGGCTGGAGCTTGAAGGGCGTGGAATTAGGGCTGGACAGGGTTGGCGAGTCGTATACGTCAGGCCAGAACTTGGTATACAACCTGAAGCAGCGTATGGTTTGGACGTCAGTATTAACATGGGCGGGCGGAGAAATGGAAACGGGGGTTTTATGGGTCGGTTTGTCAACATTGCGAGACTCGTCTTCGTTTTCAGCCAACAAAGCATTGGCACAGCGTCTCTCGTTTTGATCGGAAGCATTGCCGATCTGGGATCGCTCTGAAGGCTTAGGTGAGTGGGACATTATGAGCTGATATTCGGTTAGTAGTGTATTAGTGAGGAATGAATCAACGCTCACGTCGTTGGTCTCACGATGGTCTGGTGAAGAAAGATAGATGTAGTAAGACAAAGAGGGTGAAGGAATAGAAGGCTTCAGCGTGCAAGCTTGGTAGAGGATAGAATCGACAGTATTCTGGTTTAAACTGTGCTATTTATCATTCTGTCATGGGCAATTCGCGAGCAATCACAGTAGCTAGCATTGGGTAAATCACCATCAGCTACATAACTCTCCAAGCTTGGCATGTTACCAGCTCACGGTCCTCTCAATCTTGAACATTTCCCTCCTTCCTGCACCAAGTCATTGTCAATTGTTTCCCTTGACTTCAGGTACTATTCAGTTTCAGGTGTTTGGAGTCTGGTTCATCACTGGCTTCCCTTGTTCTTAGTCACTTGTATCCATCTCCACCATACTTCGTAACCTCGAGCGAATTAGCCCTTGACCGCCCTGTACCGTAGGAACTCAGCGATATTGCAAATAGAGTTCGACCCAGTGTGCCTACTGTATTACTACCCACTTGAGCATATGTAGGTAGGTATGAGACTTGTAAAATATGCGGACTATCTATGCTAGTGTTAGAGGCAAATCGCCTCTAGGCAGAGTTAGTACAAACTGCAGCGTACGGTGGTTAAATTTGGGGCTGCAGGAAATAAAGGACTTATCAATTTTTCTTACCACTCGATTATTCCCTACGGCCAGATTACTTGTATGGCCAAATGAATTGTGTATGGCCAGACTACCACTCTACGGCCAGATTATTTCTCTATGCTCCGCCCAACTCTGCCCCGGCACTTTGCCCCACCCAACTTTGCCCCAGGCACTTTGCCCCAGGCACTCTGCCCCGCCTAATTGTGCCCCGGCCAACTCTGCCCCGGCCAACTCTGCCCC